>JAVSBS010013105.1:0-21700 GCA_033124195.1 Coracias cyanogaster | reverse complement strand
CCCCCCCCCCCCCCCCCCCCCCCCCCCCCCCCCCCCCCCCCCCCCCCCCCCCCCCCCCCCCCCCCCCCCCCCCCCGTCCCGGGGCTCAATCTGGTAGGTTTTAGTTACAGTCGTTTTAGGATTTGGGCAGCGAATTGGCGCAGCTTTGGCACGGGGATGGATGAGGAGCGCTGTGGAGCTGAGGTTGCCAAGCCTCCCTGGTCCCCCCCGAATTGGGGATGGGGGTTGGGGGGGGTCAGCATGGCTGTCACCCGGCTCTCTGGGCGGCAGCTGGGCGAGCGGAGGAGGGGAGGAGGTGGCTGGCGTTGTCCGCAGGGCACCCGCAGCCCTGCAATGCTCGGGTGGACGCTTCAAATCGCGTTATCTCCAGAGCCGCCCGGCTCCGGCCGCTCCGGGTGGCAGCGGAGATAAGTGGATTTCCAGGGAGCGCCTGGTCGTCTGACATTTAAGACTCCTTAATCCGTAACCACCACCCCGCGGAGGCAGGACGTGGCCACGTTTCCCAGCGTGGGGTGGCCCTGGGTGTGGGTCGGTCCCTGCGGTGGTGCTGGCTCTGGTGGTTGCTGGCACCGCAGGGTGAGGATCAAGGATGTGCATGGAGGTGGTGGTGGCCCTGGGGACATCCTTGTTCTCTCCACGCTGGTAGCCTCCTTGGGTGTCCAGGGTGTGTTGGTGGTAGGCTCTGCCTTGCTTGGGGATATTTGCCCAAGTTGGGCATCCCTTGGTGGCTGTGCCGTACTGGCACAGTGCGTTGGTGGCTTCCAAGGGAAAGACCCACCAGCAGCAGGGAAAAAATATGTCTTTTGCTGGAACCCTGGCGTAGGGAGCCCACCTGAGGAAGTGGCTTCACCTCCTGCCTGGTCAGCTCCCACCACCCATGGCCCCACACTCCTGGCCATCCCTAGATCCTGTCGATGGCTGCTGGCCACAGTGATTGAGGAGCATGGGCCTGTCTCTGGCCCCTGCAGCAGCATAGTGGCATGGCCTCACCACACCATGCCTAGCAGGTCTCTGGCCCTTGCTGGCCAAGCTGTGTGTGTCCCCAGAGCTTCTCCTGGGAGGCAGCCCCAGAGCAGAGTGGCTGCCTGCGAGGAGGAGAAGGGTGAAAGCCACTCTGTGCACCATGATGCTTCACCATCTGCTTCCAGGGCTCACTCCAGATGCTGGATTTAATCTTCCATAGCCTTTTTAATTCAGGAGTTGGCTTCTTAACGTCCCTCGGTGCCACCTCGGCAGCAGAGATGAGCAGAGTGGCTGCCACAACTGGCCCTTCCGAGGGTGTTCTGGAGCACTGGAGATGAACTATCTCTGTGTGAATTGCCCATCTGGCGACCCGTCATACCTCTGGCTCATAAACTCCCAGGGTAAGGCTTAGCATTTACCACACTGCCCAAACATCCCCCAGGCCTGGGTGTCCTCTCCTGATGTCTGGAGAAAATGTAGTGGGTGATGGTAACTTCCATGGCATATCCAGGAGATCTGGCTGGACCAGATTCTTGGAGGATGAATGGGAAGAGCAGAGCTTGGGGGCTGTTGGGTTGACAGGGATGATGACTTGCAAACAAGACAGGTGAAGGACATTCTTGTCTTTGCCTCAGGGTGCCAGGTTATCAGACACCAGGTTCTCCCTGAATGGGTCTCCTGTGGGGATATTCAGCCTTGGGAGATTGCAGCTTGATTTCTCACTTGGTTCACCTTGTTTCCCTGGTGGCTTTGGCAGAAGCAGCAGCCCAAAGGTGATGGTGCCATGGGTCTCTGCTCCTGTGGCTGGTTCTCACCTGGCTGAGTCCTCAAGGCTTGATGGTGCTTCATGCTGTAGTTGGAGGGATCAAGTAGCTCTTTGGTCTGGCTCCTGACTTCTGGTCGATGAGGCCGGGAGACATCACTGCCCACTTTCAGGTGGCCTATGTCACTCAGCAGAAGGAGCAGCAGGTTCAACTGTGCTGGTCCCTGGGAGCTGAGTTGGGTGTTGTGGCACGGCTTGGAGCTGCTTTGTATCTTGTTCTGGTGGTGCTTGTTCTCCTGAGCCTTTGACCTGGGTTGTAGCCGGACCCTCTGGCTGTCCTACAGTGTGGTGGTCCTGTTCTACACCAGAATGCCTCAAGATTCATGGGAGTCTCCATGAATCACTCCCGCCACCCATGGTCCCACACTCCTGGCCATCCTGAGGTCCTGTCCATGGCTGTTGGCCAGGGTGGTTGAGGAGCACAGGCCCACCTCTGGCCCCTCTCTGGAGCTGCGAGTAGTACCTCCAGCTGCAGCCTCCCTTGACCTCCACCCTTCCAGGGATGCCTTGGAGAGGGGGAAGTGCCGGTGGTGGGTGCCCTCATTAGGTCTGCCGCTGAGTCTGTCCATCCGTCTGTTGATGCGTCCATCACTGGGGCTTTGCTGGGGAGGTGGGGACTGCGCTGGGCGGGCGGCTGCATGGCGAGGGGGAGGAAGCAGGGACAAAAACCCCGCGGAGGGGACAATTACCGCCTTTCTCCAGGCTGAAAAGACGCCGGGGTCCCTTCCGTCCCCGTCCTCCGTCTGCTCCGGGCAGACAAAGCCGCTGCCCCTGGTGCCCACCCAGCGCCCGCGGATTAGAAAAAAGACGAATTTTGATTTTCTCCCTTTGTCTCCAGAGCCCGGGAGCAGCTCGGCTCTGGCTTTCCTGCTTTCTTCTCCCTTTACGGCCGTGTCCGTGCACGGCTGACCAACCGACGGCTTTTCTGGGAGGCGGTTGATTTATTTAAAATTAAAGGAAAGCAGAAGTTCTGTCTCGAAGACGAGACTTTTTACGGCGGCAGGAGCTGATGGCTTCCCAGCGATGCGCTGAAAGAACACAGGGGAGCCGGCTGGAAATCACAGCTTGTCATTTTTTTTTTGCGGGAATCGAAGCTCCTCTGACGGGAAATGGTGCCCGCAGCCACAGAGACTCTTGGTCCATCAGCCAGCAGTGGTTTCTCTAGGTGCTGGACCACCGGAGATCCTTCTCCAACCTTTCGTTTCATTTTGGAGTTATTAGGACTGTTGGTCCCCAAGGACACAGGGAGCCCCAGGGAGATGGGGGGTGTTGCTGGGCTGAGCCTCGGGGGGCAACCCCAAGGAGAGGAGAACTCCCTTTCTCCCCGCCTGGAGCACAGGAGAATATTTCTGCCCCAGCCAAGCATTTGGGCTTGTCTGGGACAGGTTTTTGGGGTGAGCCATGGAAATGGGTCTTGGTGGGAGCAGGGAGGGTGAAGCAGGTGGCACCCAAGTGATGGCCTCACCTGGGTGCTGTAGCTCCCTGGTCACATGGGACCCCAGGCACCCACCTTCCAGACCCTATGGGCTCAGCCTGTAGCTGGCAGAGGGGTTGCATGGGGGGAGCAGAGCCCTGCAAAGGGACCCAACCTTGGTGTCGGTTGGAGCTCCCGACCTTGGTGGTGTCCCCTTGAACCCTGGCGTCCCTCCAGGCTGCTAAGCTGCCCGGTGCAAAGACCCGGGCGAGGGAGCCCATCACGTGCCCCTTAATGCCGCGGCCAGGACTAAGCACCTTCTGACAGGGACCCAGATGACGCTGCCTGGCGCTTTCCCCAGGGGATGGGGGCCGGAAAAGGGGCCGAAACGGGACGGGGGGGCCCTCACGGTCTTTACTCGGGTCAATCATAAAGAAGGGATTAAGATCATTAATTCCTCCCCCCGCTGCAATTAGCAACCCCGGGCAGGCAGAGGCTGGCGAGGAGCAGCTGAGATGGTTGTTGCGCTGGGTGGTCCTGCAGTGTCGGGGTGGGGGGGGACACCTCCTTGGGTGCAAATTAGCCTGGCACCCCACAGCAAGCAGGTCCTGGGGTGCCTGGAGGGGTGACAATGTGGGGACAGTCCCCCCTCACATGGCGGGGGGCAGCGCTGGGTGGTTGCAGATGGTGGGAGCTGGTGGAGGCTGAGTGACGGCTGGGACAATGGTGGGATTGTGCGGTGGTGCCGCTTGGCACGGCTCGGCACGGCTTGGCACAGCTCGTGCCAGCAGCTGGGCACTGCCTTGTGCTGCTGAGGCTGGGAGGGGACATGGTGGTGTGTGCCCATGGGTGACAAGGTGGGTGGGTGGGTGCTGGAGGGGGGTCCTGCAGCCGTCGGCCCCAGTTGGAGCTGCTGGCAACTAGTTGACATGGCAGGGTGGGACCAGCTGGGGAAGGCTGGGTCCTACGTCTGGCAGCAGAGGAACCGATGGAGATCACAACCTTGAGCTGGTATCCTCCCAACTTGGCCACTCAGATCCCAGCATCCTGTGCCGTGGGGCTGGGGGGTGACCGGCTCGGGGTTTTTGCTGGACCAATGCCAGGCACGCTCCTAGTCGTGGCTGGAGACCCTCGGTCAATGCCGTAGTGGCACCACGGCTTGGCGACCTCCTGGTAAATCCCGGGCTGATCTGGTGCAGCGCTTGGCTCCTGGGGCGGAAGAGGCGCAGGGCCGCAGGAAAGGCGGCCGCGGGCGGGCGCGAGATAACGCCCGGCTCTGGGTGGCTTTATCTCACATCCTCCCATCCGGTGCTTTTCCTGCCTCGCTCTGGCCTCAGCGCCCGTTGCTTTGGGCGTTAAGGTGTGACACATCCTAATGCTTCCAGGGATGGGTCCCCCACCAGCATGGCAACCAGGGATGGGTCCCCCACCAGCACGGTAGCCGGGGATGGGTGTCCCACCAGCATGACAACCAGGGATTGATCCCTCATCTCGCTGGCAGCATCTTACCCACCTTCCCAGCACCCATGTAGGGTGCACCTCAGCCTTGCCACCTCCCAGCATCCTGCTGCCCACTGTGGAGCTGACACTCGGGGAAGGACAATCCGTCCTGCCGCCGCAGCCCTCCCTCCCCACGTGGCCTGGCGAGCTCCAGGCTGGAACCCAAGCCCTGCATCGATCCACGCTGCAATCTTAAATCCCGCAGCAGCTGAAGCAAGCGGTTTCTAGCGCACAGGCGGGCGGGGGGGGGGGGGCGTGTTTTTTCCGGCTCCGGCACCAGGGCGAGACAGGTTGTCTTCTTCTGCCAGTGCCATGGTGGTTGGTGCAGGGACCTTGCCCCTGTCGGCATTTTAACAGCGGTGCCCACACCGTGTCTGTGGGGAAGGGTCCTGGGTGGTGGCTTGGCCATGAGGGGGACACAAAGGATGAGGGTGATGAGCTGCTGCACTAACCGAGGGTCCCAGCAGAGCTCTCCACACGAGGCTGCGTCCCTGCCCATTCTCCGGAGAGGAGGCTGCTGGGATAACTGGGATAGCCAGGATGGAGGGATGGGGCAGGCGAGGGGCCTCCTCCCAATGCTGCCCTCCCCCAGCTGCTGCTGGGGTGGGGACGTGGGTTCCTGCTCCGCTAAGCCCTGCAGCTTTTCTCCTCTAAAGCCTGATTACTCCAGCCGTGCCTGTGCGTGCGTGCGTGCTTGGGAGGGGAGGAGGAGGAGGAATTTCACAACAACAAGTGTTCGCAGCCACACTGGGCCCAGCTGCCCCAGAGCCGCCCCAGGGATAGTGGCATCTCCCTGGCTTTGGGGAGCGGCGCTGAGGAGGGGCTCTTGCTGTCGTTGCCAAGCCCTTACATCCACCAGTCATGGCAGGAGGTCAGCAATGGGGCTTGGAAGTGGACATCATGGCTCCCTGTGGGGTTTGGAGGTGGACACCATGGCTGCCCATAGGGTTTGGAGGTGGATGCTGCAGGGGTGTGGAGGTGGATGCTGCAGTTCCTCATGGGACTTGGAGGTGGACACTGCAGCTCTTGGCAGGGTTTGGAGGTGGATGCTGTGGCTCCTCATGTGGCTTCCTTCCCCTGCCCAGTGCTGGTGTGCAGTGCTGGCCTGGGGACAAGGATCCAGGAGAAGGAGGAGGGAGGAGGGTGAAGAGTGCAGCCTAGGCTGAACAGCATCATCTGGGGGGTGCCGTGGGAGCTGGGCCACAGCCCTGCAACCTGCTGCCTCCATGGCACCCAGCTGGGGAGACATGGGCGGCCACAGGGTGGGGACCAGGTGCCCCTCACTGAAGCTGTGGCTGCTGGCTCGCGGCCACCCCATGGTCCCATCCAGCTGCACACCACTGGAGCGGAGCAGGAGATGAGCCCCGTGACTTCCTGGGGGCTGCAGGCCCTGGGGGAGGAGAGCCGGGCACAGAGAGCCTTTAAGCAGCAGAGAGCCATTGCCACCAAGCCAGGACTTCCCCAGCGACCCCCTTGTTTCTGTCTGCATGGCGACCCTTTTAAAGAGCAGTGGAACGGATCTCCACTGAGGTCCGTTCCCTGGAGTTTCTTTGTTCATGGCGCTGAGACTTCCATGGCAGGGGGAGGAAGATGCCGCTTTGAAAAGCCCCTTGGCTCTTGCCAGCGCTGACTCTCTTTTCTTCTCTACTTCCAGAGCCGCGTGTCGTGTCCCTGAGCCACAGACTATGTCTTTGCACTGAGGTGGGACTCAAGTCCGCTGGAGGAGCCACCCCGTTGATGAGCGTTCCTGCTTGAGCTTTTCCTGGTGGCTGGCGGGCTGGTGCTACCAGAAGTGCTTTGGGAGATCTTTCACTTTGGCGTTGGGGGTGGGTTTTGGGTTTTGTTTTTTTTTTTTTTTTTTTTGGTTTGGGTTTTTTTTTTTAATTTTGGGTTTGGTTTTGTTGTCGTGCTCCGGGCACCATGTCAAATCCGGGCTCCCACCAAGACACTGGGAACAAGCCAGAGACGGAAAAAAATAACCAAGATGACTCTCAACCCCCCGTCAACTCCGAGAGGAGGAACAAAAGTGGAATAATAAGCGAACCTTTGAACAAAAGTCTTAAGAAGTCCCGTCCGCTCTCCCACTATTCCACCTTTGGTAGCAGCAGCTCGGTAAGTGAACATTCCGAGAAAGGCAACCCCTTAGCTAATGGCAACGACGCGACTGTGGATAAAAGTCATTCTACCTCAAAGCACAAAAACATCTCTAGTATGCTGAGCAAATTAGACCGGGTGTCGGAGATCTCCTCAGAAGGACAGACCGCCCTCCAACAGTTTGCTCAGTCGACGGAAATGCTCAAAAGAGTGGTCCAGGAGCATCTTCCTCTCGCAAGCGACCACGGGACTGGTATCTCCGACATGGAGGCCGTCTCAGCCGCAGAGACAATGAACGGCCCCTCCGATTTTCCTTACCTGGGGGCTTTTCCCATCAACCCAGGCCTTTTCATCATGACCCCCGCCGGCGTGTTTCTGGCAGAGAGCGCGCTCCATATGGCCGGCTTGGCAGAGTACCCCATGCAGAATGAGTTGGCATCTGCCATCAATTCGGGGAAAAAGAAACGGAAAAGATGCGGCATGTGCCCGCCCTGCCGAAGACGGATAAACTGCGAGCAGTGCAGCAGTTGTAGGAATCGCAAAACTGGCCACCAGATTTGCAAATTCCGAAAATGTGAAGAACTCAAAAAGAAGCCTTCTGCAGCACTGGAGGTAACCGGCCCCTCTCAGGCACCCTAACCCCTCCTCGGGCTGCGCTCCTGGGTTCGGACCTTGCCCTAGATAATAAAACACCTGGTACTTCTTACTTTTTTTATTTTCCCCTTTTCCGTTCGCAGCTCTCACCGTGAGATGTGTGCTTGGCCCAGTGCTCCCAGTTCCCACCCCTTCCTGTCGTACTGGGGTTGATTGGCCTGGGGAGGAGGGCTGGGATCTATCCCTGGGGTCTCTGGGTGTGTTGGGTTTTGATCTCCCCTTCACCGACGTGGGCAGCAGAAGGTCTCTGCTGGAGTTCTGGCGCTGGTCTCCCTTGTCCTGGGTGGGCTGCAGCTCCCGGAGCCCAGGAGCGGCTTCTAACGATGGTGTCCAAGGGTGGGGAGGGAGGAGGTGACTTTTTGGGCCAGAGCTTGGGGCTAATCAGTGATGGTGGAACCCGTGGTTGTGGTGCAGCTGGAGCCCAGCCCCTTGGCTTGCTCTTCGCTTTGAGCGGGAGCATGGTGGTCCTTGCTTTTGAGTGGTAGGCAGCTGCAGAGGGTGCTGGGCAGCATCTCCTGGCTGGAGCTGTGCTGGGTCTCCCTGGGCCAGCATCTCTCTGGGATGGTCAGAATGAGTCCATAAGGCATCAACCAGGTTTCCTGGTGGAAACAAAAGCAGGTTGCCCTGCTCCTGCTGAGCACAGAGATGTCTGTCTCCCCTGGTGTGAGGCTTTGGGGTGGAACTCGGGTTGTTGCTGCCCACCATGGTCCACTCATGGGTGTTGACCTTGGCCTTGGAGGAGAGCCACTTCAACTGCTGTTGGTTTGGGTGCCACCTTGCCATATTTGCTGGGGAGGTGCGATATTCGCTTGTGGAGCACAGGAAAAGTCTGGTGATTTGGCTCATCACATGGGTCTGAAATCCAGGTGGGGCTATGAGCAGCTGCTGTTGGCATGGTGTGGTGTGGCATGGATGAGGGCTAGGTGCTGGCATCTCTGGAATGTGGTGCAGAGCCCACCTCTTGCTGCACACTCATGGGTGCTCTGGGCCAAGACCTGTCTGCTGAGTCCCCCACGTGTTGTGCTGAAGCCGGGTTTCACAGAATCACAGAATGATGGGAGTTGGAAGGGACCTCTGGAGATCATCTCATCCAACCCTCGCTTCCAGAGCATGTTCACCTAGAGCAGGTTATACAGGACGGCATCCAGGTGGTTTTGAATGTCTCCAGAGGTGGAGACTGCACCACCTCTCTGGGCAGCCTGTTCCAGTGCTCTGCCACCCTCAAAGTAAAGAAGTTCCTCTTCATGTTTAGATGGAAACTCCTGTGTTGAAGTTTGTGCCCGTTACCTCTTCTCCTGTCACTGGGCACCACTGAGAAGAGTCTGGCCCCATCCTCCTGACATCCACCCTTTAAGCATTGATAAAATGCCTCCTCAGTCTTCTCTTCACTAGGCTAAGAAGCCCCAAGTCCTTCAGTCTTTCTTCATAAGAGAGACATTCTAGTCCCCTAATCATCTTTGTAGCCCTTTGCTGTACCCTCTCCAGCAGTTCCCTGTCCTCCTTGAACTGGGGAGTCCAGAACTGCACGCAATACATCAGATGAGGCCTCAGCAGGGCAGAGTAGAGAGGGAGGACAACCTCCCTTGACCTGCTGGCCATCCTCTTAATGAGACACCATTGGCCTTCTAGGGTACATTGCTGGCTCCTGGTCATCCTGTTGTCTACCAGGACTCCCGGGTCTGAGAATTTGATTTTACTGGGAGATCATCCCACCATCAGCTGGGTCGTGCATCCTGGCATGAAGGCATTGCCCATCCCCTGGTCACCCCAAGGGGTCAACCCACCGTTTTCTTAGCCACATTCTACGTTTTTCAATTAGCATCAGCTCTGAATGAATAGTGAAGAGGGGAGGGGGGAAATCTATTTGGGCGGTGGGGATGAGGAGAGGGGGGACCGTGTCTTTCAAAAACCGCTGTATTGCTAAATTATATTCTTGTTCTAATTTGCTGAGTCAGTGATCTGGAAAAAGGGAGAAAGGGAAAGGAAAAAAAAAAAGTTCATCTCTTCCAAAGAGTCCTAAAGCGGGTCAATAGACTCGGAGCTCGCGGCAGCTGGACGAGTCATTCCCTTCTCCCTGCGCTGCGCAGGGCCCGGGGATGATGGATAGCAGCGGGAGCCCATGAAACGGTCACCCCCTTGATTGGTTTCCCCATCCCGTGCCTGCCTGAGAAATTGAAGCCACTGAAATAGGGCTCTTCAAGTGATGGAGTTGGGCCCCACCACAGCTGGGTCCTTATCCCTCCTGGGCATGGCCAGAGGTGGGTTGAGGCTGAAAAGAGATGTTGTGCTCGTGAGGATGGATGCCTGGGCAGATATGGGTCACTACAGGGCATCACCACCCCCTTTTCAGAGCAGATCCCCCCCTCTTTCAGCATAGCTACTTGTGCCATGCGTTGGCTTTGGTAGAGCTGGACAAGATTGTGGCCATATGTGGCTGGGACAGGGATTCTGGGACCCCAGATGATGTCCTAAAGTCACCTGGGTCAATGACTGGGCTGTTGAACCTTGCCCTAAGTCAACCAGCCTTGGTAATACATTACGTTGGGCCAACCCCAGGCAACCACCAGCACTTCCTTGTGGTGGAGACCTGTCTGAAGGTTGTGGTGGCCAGGACATGGAGCTGCTGCCAGCTTGGCAGCTCTGTAGACCACTGGTCCTGGTGGAGTCCCATCACACCATAGTGCTTGATACTGGGACAGGAGGGGCCATTCAGTGGCCCTTTAGATGGGGCTGAAAGATTCCCAGGGCTTTGTGAAGCATCGTTCCCCTCTGCGGGAGCTGAGCCAGTGCCTGGGAGAAGAGCAGCCAGCAGTGACTGTGGTCTACCAGGCTGGTGTGTCCAGAGGGTTGTCCTCGGAGAGCCTGGACGGGCCTCAGCTGTGATTAAACATCGGTCTAAAATCAAGCAGTAAAAAACCCAATAGAATTAAAACTTTATGGTGGCACAAAAAAAATGGGTGAAATCCCTCTGCCGTTGTTAAAGCATCATCTGCACAGCTACAGAGCCCGAGTAACCGGTTGCCGCTGGTGTCCTGGTGTGGTGGTGGCCAGCTGAGGTTCTAAGACCAGCGAGGCAGATTGGATGCTTGGAGCAGACAGCAGCATGTTCCCGCACCGATTGAGCTCCTCTGGGCTCTGTGAGCCCCACCAACTCTAGGAAATGTCATGGGGGCTGATGACCAGCCCTGGGCAGGTCACCTTGGGCTTGTCTCCAGAGCCATAGGTCACGTGAAGACCGTGGATAGTCAGGATTTGACTCAACAGAGCTGTCCTCCATCTGGAGAAACCTTTGAGGTGTCAACATGTGAGGGTCATGGCCACCCTCATGTGCGTCTCACAGAGAGATTTCACCAGGGTCCGTAGTGACAGGACAAGGGGCAATGGTTTTAACTGGAGGAGGTCAGGGTTAGGCTGGACATAAGGAATAAATGTTCTGTGATGAGGGTGGTGAGACACAGGAGCAGGTCACTTAGAGAAGTTGTGGATGCTCCATCATTGGAAGGGTTCAAGGTCAGGTTGGACAGGGCTCTGAGGAACTTGATCTAGTGGAAGATGTCCCTGCTTATGGCAGGGGTTTTAATTGGATGGTCTGTGAAGATCACTTCCAACACAAATGATTCTGTGATTCTGTTATTGTGGGGATGAGGGTGGATCTATCCTGGGCACCCACATTAGAGCTGGTTGTCCATCTTCCTTTAATAGGGAAGGCACAGAGGTGTTTATGGTGACCTGTGTCAGATATCTTCTTCCAGACCTGAGTCTGTATCTGAGTAGGTGGCCCTTGCTGGAAGCGGTGATGGCTGCAGCTCTCTGCTCCTTGAGTGCCCCAGCTCGGTTTCCCCAGAGGACCAGACATGTCTGAGAGCAGGAGAAGGTGCAATCTCTCAGCAGCTTAGCTGGGCACCACCATCTCTTCCCCATTTTCGCCCTTCTGCCCTCTCCCCTTGCCCAAGCCCCATGTTTGAGTCAAGGTGCCTGTGGAAGTGAGCATGACTGGGGGTCCCTCCCTCAGGAGTGGGGGAGATGCTGCCCTTGTTACTCTTTGAAGCTTGGTGAGTGTCTTGATCCAAGAGACGGACTTGCTGAGAGCTGTCTGGCTCCTGTGTGGGGCTGGGGACTTGACATGGCATGGTTTTGACTCTTGGGACAACAAATGAGGTGTCCTAGCTGTGCACATGGGCTCAATGCTGGGAGCTGCTGCTGGGGCTGGCTGTCCCCTATACTGCCCCTGGTCCTCACTGCAGTTTGTGGCTTGTTTCCTGGTGGTGTCCCTTGCTTGTTTGGAGATGGAGGAACTAAAGAGCCTTCTAAGGCACGTCCTCCAGGTGATCGTGTGGCCCTATCTGCTGGCTAGCATGGCCTGGCCTTGCTTGGGTTTGTTGGCATTGAGAGATGTTGTGATCCTTGTGATCCTCCACCCATGGTCTCATGGATGTTGCGTGGGCTTCCCAATGTACGGTTCTCCTTCCAGCGGGCTGCAGAGCTGTTGAGGCAATTGCCCCACAGCACCTTTCCTGGAGGTGGCTTCAAAGAGGTCTTGTCCACTGTTGGGTGTGTTGTTGCACATGGGATTGAGCCTGGTGGGACTCATCCCTCTTCCCCTGTGACATGCTGACAGATCCACGGCGGTGCCTGGGGCTGCTTTGCTGGGGACAAGGTTGTCCATAGTGGCCAGACAGTAGCGTGTTGAGCAGCTCCTGGACCTGGTGGTCCTCCTAATGCCCTCCTAAACCCATCTGTTGGCTGAGCTCCAGTTTACTGGGTGTCTGTCCATCTGTGGCTGGGACGGTGGGGGCTGACAGCATGGGGGCCACCATGCTGGGCCATGCCAGCTCACCGCGGCCCGGCCATTGTGCTCGCTATCGGCTGGAGGGGAAGTCGGGGGCCGCGGGGACACGGGAACAATGACCCAGTGCCCAGCCGGGGAGGGGCAGGGGGGGACTCCGTCTCCTGGTGGGCTGGAATCCTTGGGATACATCCAGGAGATGTTGAGCCTGGGCTGGATCCATCCCAAGAGTGGTGATAGCAGTAGGGTGGGGGATGAAGGGGCCCAACCCTGGTGCCGCGTGGCCGTGCTGGACCCTAACGCCTTGTCCCTTCTTCTTCTGTCCCCCCCCTCCCTGTCTCTCTTCCTTTCCAGAAGGTGATGCTTCCTACAGGAGCCGCGTTCAGATGGTTCCAGTAGGAACGGGAATCCCAAAGCTCTGTCATCCAAGTGCAATGTCACTGCTTGCTTGTGTTGTCTCAGGCAAGGGATTTTTTGGCTGAAATGAATGGATGCACCTGTGTCTCTTTAGAACCAAAAATATTTTCTCGCAAATCTCATTCCTGTTTTTATATTTTTTTTCCTTTTTTTTCTTTTTTTTTCTTTGCGCGTTCGTTTTAACATCTTCGAGTCCTAGTCAGACATTTAACTGCTTTTCAAATAATAATAATAATAAAAAAAAATAACGAAAAGAAAAAAAAAGCAACAAAAAAAAAAACAACCAATGGATCTGTAAAGTACCAAGACTTAATAGACAGAGTATGGACAATCAGTTTCTTTCTGTGTTTTGGTGTTGATGTTGTTTATGTGTGAAAGATGCAGTACTTGTGTAGGGAATGTAAATTTACAGTAACCTTTTAAAAATCTAGTTACTAATAAGCACTACTGTAATTTAGCACAGTTGTTTAATTGCACCCTCATTTATACTTTTTATTTGATTCCTTCCCATCATACAATAGAGTGGATAGTTTCTAGAATGCCTCAACTTCATGTTTATAAATGAGAATATGTTTAAAGCGATGTAGTATCCCTTTCCCTAGCCATTCGCCTATGTAAGTTTAACCCGGTTTAAAAGGTGGAAGAAAACAATTGCTACATGACCGGCAGCCTCAAAAAAAAAAAAAAGGAAAAAAAGGATTAAAAAGAAAAAAAAAAAAAAAGAAAAAAAAAGTCATTGTTAGTTTATTAATATAGAATCAGAAACACCACGTACAGAAAAAAAAACCTCTCCTAATTGCAATGGTTTACTCCTAGAAGTAATTTTTTTGTAAACTTGCTGAAGTTCAAAAAAAATCAAAATAAAAAGAATCTTGCAGGACCTGTGCTGAAGCAGTTGCGAAAAGTGATATTTCTCTTCTGTTCAAACCCCCCCCCGTCTCCCGCTCTCTCGACATCACTCAACTGAAATGCTGTTTGTAATGTTTTAGCGATCCAGGCTGTTTTTGTGAATAAAATGAATGCATGTTTTGTGTCATGATTTACAGCTCTGTTCTTTCCATCCCACCCCTCTTTCCAGCCATCCAGACCTCCCCCCCCGCCAACCACCGTCCCCACCGCGGCTGCTGGGGCACCTTGCCGGTTGGGATGGTGCAATGAGCTGAGCTGGAGCCACCCGGTTAATCCCGGCAGTGGCTCCTCTCAGGGTTATTTCCCAGCTTGACTTGCCTGAAGTTCTACTGGTAGTGCAACACCATTTGTTTTTGTCCAATGGTATCATTGACGTGTCGTGGAGAACCACCATGAGGCTTTTTTTGTTGGGACATGTCCAAAACTCCTGGAGGTGAGTGGGCTCAGGAGGTTGAGCATCTGGTGAAGCCTGATCTTCGAGGGCCCTTCCAACACAAACCGTTCTGTGGTTCTGTGAAGCCAATGGATGGTCTTCTAGCCTGGGCTCATCTTGACACTGGGTCAACCTGAGCCATCCGGCCAGGATAGATGGGATGTTGGATGGGTTTGGCCAAGGACAAGCTGGTGGGGTCACTGCTGGTGCTTGGGGTGCCATGCTCAGCATCACACCATGTAGGTGAGCTGCATGGCCCCTTCCGATGCTCAGGAGGGTCTCCTGGACCCGGCAGTGCCGCTTTTCCTTGCTGGAAGAAGGTAGCTGGAGCCTTTGTCCCTGGCTCCAGCCAGCATTTGGGCCAACATCTGTTGACCAGATGTGGACCCGGAGGAGGTGGGGGGGGTGACGGTGGTGCATGGGCTCCAGCTGTGCCAGAAAGTCCTTGGGGAAGACTGCCCCAGATGCCCTCTCCAGCAGCCTTCCATCCAGCTGCCCTAGCAGCTCCCAGTGGGTTTGGAGCCTGGCTCTGGGCACCCAGGTCATGCTGGTGGCCGAGCCTGAGGGTACCTGTGGGGACAACTGGAAGTTGCGGTTGTGGCAATGGAGCTGGGGCAGCATGGCGAGGGACAAAGCTCTGTGGGGACAGATGGGTCCCCAGGAGAGCTCCGGTGCATGGCATGCCCATCTTGGGCACCGGTGAGAGCCCATGGGGAGGTGGTTCCCAGGGTTTTGACTGGTTTTTGATGGCTGTCGCTAACTTGGGGTTGTGTGAATAGTCCTGGCACCAGGGGGGGCAGCCGGCCCCTGCCCCACAGAGCCCCGACCCCCTGGGGTGGGCTGCAGTGGGTGGGTGCTGCTTCATCTCACCAGCAGCCAGGGCTGGGGCTGCCCCGTGGGGCTGGTCTCCCAGCTCTGGGGGGGCTGTGCTTCTCTGCTGCCTGTTCCCCCCCAGAGATAGCAGTGTCCCCAGCTGTGCTTCCCCCCAAGGAAGCCACCAGGTACAGGGCATGTGTCCCCCATCACCCCCATGGGCATCACCAGCACCATAGCATATGCCCACCAGAACCGTGGACGTTTGCAGGGACCGTGTTAGCTGGGAGGTGGGCACCAGTAGGAGAGGGGAGCAATAGCAGGGCACGTGGTGCGTGGTGGTGCGTGGTGCTTGCAGGAATGACGTGGGCAGGAGCAGGGGTTCCTCACAAAGAATGAAGGAAAATGGGTTTTGGGAGAAAGGAAGGAGCCAAAGAGGGTAGGATTCAGACCCTGTGTGTAACTAAGGTGGGATGTGGCGTGGTAGGAGATGGAGTACTGGGGCTGTGGAGTGGTTCATCCACCTGACTTCTAGCTCACCCCCATGCTGGGCTGTGTCCACACTTCCTGGATGTGTGTGTGTAGGTGGTTGGCCCTGTGCTCACCAAGGGTGGCCTAATGAACTCCTGCAGAGGCGGTCAGGACCTCAGGCAGCCCCTGAGGGTGAAGCCCATCCTCTCCGCCATGTTCAGCCATAGTGTCACTGTCAGGCATCAGGCTGTCCCCATGGCCTACCCAGCTGTGGGTAGGTGGCACCCATGGCTGCTGTCTCTGGGGCAGCCAGGCAGCACAGGGAGCATGGGATGATGATAACAAGCTCCACACTGAGGGAGAACCTTGGGCACTACCACAAGGGCTGGCCTGGGGTCGCTTTTAATTAACATCCTCATTAAACAGAGTTAGCAGAAGGGCAAGGAAACCTGCCACTGCCCTATGGCATTCCATCCTGGAGGGCATGGCTGTGCCTGAGCCCCTTCCAGCTGGGAAGACACCAGCAAGTGATGGCAGGAGACGACGGACCCTGCTGTGGGGCTGGTTGCAGCGGTGGTTTGCATGGTGGAGCTGGCCTGGCTTGGAGAAGACAGTGTCCACAGTCCTGAGTCTGGGGTGAGCTGCAGCAGAGCTGGCAGCAGGAGCTGCAACCTCCGTATTGGTGCCAGGGACACATCCCATCCTTCCACAGGGCCACCACAGCACTTTGGTGGTGCTGGGCTGGTCCTCATGGTGTCACCACCCATCCTTCTCCACAGCAGGACCCACCACTTCCCCCGTGCTGTGTCGCAGCTTGGTTGCGGTGGGCTGGCAGCCGCTGGGGCTGCAATTAAGCAGCCTGACCCTAAGCTGACCCACCATCCCCAGCATGGGGACGGGGCAGGATGCAGGAAGTGCTGAACAAAATGTGCTTCAGCCAAGCCGGATGGCGGGCTCGCTGCGAATGCCGCCGGCCAGGCGTGACCTCCCGGCCGGCAGCCTGCTCCTGCTGCCAGGGCCGGCCACATTCCTGCACCGAGGGGCTGGTAGGACAACGAGGGGCCGAGGTCATAGAATCATAGAATCAGAGAATCATTTAGGTTGGAAAAGATCTCTAATATATCCTGTTGGGAGTCCGTTATAGACCACCCAACCAGGATGAAGAAGTTGATGAAGAGTCTTACGGGCAGTTGGCTGAAGCCTCAAGATTGCCAGCCCTTGTTCTCGTGGGGGACTTCAACTTACCAGATATCTGCTGGAAATACAACACAGCAGAGAGGAAACAGTCCAGGACGTTCCTAGAGTGTGTAGAAGACAACTTCCTGACACAGCTGGTAAGTGAGCCCACCAGGAGTGTACTTCTGTCTTTACTAACAGAGAAGGACTAGTGGGAGATGGGGTGGTCTTGGGCTTAGTGACCATAAAATGATAGAGCTTTCAATTCTAGGCAAAGTAAGGAGGAGGGGCAGCAAACCCAATACCATGGACTTCCGAAGGGTGGACTTTGGCCTGCTTAGGACACTGGTGGAGGAAGTTCCTTGGGAGACTGTCTTAAAAGGCAAAGGGGCCCAGGAAGGCTGGACTTTATTCAAGAAAGTCTTGACAAGGAAGGCTGCGAGATTTTTGGTAGTGCCATGGCAATGTCCACGAGTATCCTAGTTGCTGCTACGTGACTCAGTGCAACCCCAGGGTGAGTGGGTGGTAGCTGGTGGGGGTGGTGGGATCTGCTCAGACTTGCTTGGTGGGGACACTGCGTAGCTTGAAGGGCTGTGGGGTCAAGGTCGGGGCCAGCCAGCCCCCACACCAGGCATCAGAGACATCTTGCATCTCCTGCAAGGTTGGGCCATCTATAGATGCTCCCCAGTGTGTCTTGGTGTAGAGCTTGGTTGGTGGTTTTGGCAGCCCCATTGCAGCCATACACAACTGACATGGGTCTGCCAGGGGTAACCATCCCTCACCAGCAATGGGGGATGCTGACCACCACGTGACTGGCTTTGCTCAGGATTTCTGGTCATCTTCAAGGCTGGACCCTGGGGCTGCTGTGCCAGCTCAGTTGGTTTAGGCATTGGAACAGGCTGCCCAGGGAGGTGGTGGGGTCACCATCCCTGGAGGTGTTAAAAAAATGTGTAGACGTGGCACTTCAGGACGTGGGAAGTCAGGGAGATATTGGCATGAAGGTTGGACTTGATGATCCTAGAGGTCTTTTTCCAACCTTTATGATTCTATGATTGGGAGCATTAATCTGAAGAAACCAGCCTGAGTTCAGCTCCCCACAGCTGGCCAGGTGACCTTCCCTGCATGACATACCTCCTGGGAACTTTCCAGCCAGATTTTCTGCCCTGACCGAAGTTATTCCAAGTAGTTGCAAAGTTTTCAAATGCTGGCTAAGGATCTCTACTCTGTTGGTATCTTCTCCACTAGGAATGAGCACTGCATTGGCTTCTTTCCCCAGTAACTGACCATGCTGAGGTGTGGGATGGGAGGGCAGGAGGGTCTCACCAGGACTCTGGGATGCTGTGCTCATCACTGTCTCCATACCAGAACAAGCCTGAAAAGGGCTTTTCTTGGGGAAGAGGAACCACAGAAGATCCTTTATCACTCAAAGGCTTGACATGCACATCACTTCACTTCGGGGACTTCCTGACCTACCACCAAGTGCTGAGATCTCCCTGTGCCTGAGCTGTGGCAGGAGGATGTTTACCTGGCAGCATCCTTGGAAAGGATCCTGTAAGTGGGAGCTGCCACCCATTCCTGTGTCCTGCCAGCCCACCCTGGAATTAGCTGGGTCCCCAGCAAGGCAAAGCTGAAGCTCCAGCTGGCCAAGCGCCCTGGCTGGCTGCCCTGCTGCAGCTCTGCAGGAGGATGGAGACTTTGCTGCAGCCATCATTAGGTGCTTTTGGTAGTTGGGGCTGCACAGAAACTTCCCATGGACCTCCTGCCCTGGGGATTGGTGTGCCACCAGACTTGGCACCCTGTGCCTGCAGTGGCTTCTGTGGAGGAAACCATCTTTCTGAGGTCTCAGCTCCCATCCTTGCACCCCATAGTGGGCATGATTGCTCAGGGTGTGATGGTTTTGACTGCATGGAGGAGGACACATCTTACATCCCCAGCTCCTTCAGCCCCAACAGAGTACCCCAACTTCCAGCACCTCCTGCCTGTGGGCGACAAGGACTATCTAGCCTAGCTGAGCCATGTTGTCCCTCCTTTTAATCCAGCGTACATGGGTGCTCCCCGAGTCGAGCTGTGCCACGGCCGCTCTGCTCTCCCAGCCCACGCCAAGCCGCGGCAGCTCCCACCTCATCAGGGACTCGTCGCTGTGCCAAGGCCAGGTCCAGCACTGCGTCACGATATTTTAAGGC
This sequence comes from Coracias cyanogaster, assembly GCA_033124195.1. NCBI lineage: Eukaryota > Metazoa > Chordata > Aves > Coraciiformes > Coraciidae > Coracias > Coracias cyanogaster. Next base: position 3,064 of record JAVSBS010013105.1, on the reverse strand, counting down.
CAGAGCAGTCAGGATTTGTGAGAAATAGGTCGGTCTATGACAGCAGAAGGAGGCTACTCAGCGCAAGACGCGGTGTTATTGGGCAGGGGAGGGAGTGGTGGTCACCTTCAGCCTTTGGGTGACGATGGGTGACCGCCAGTGGCTGAGCAGAGGCTTAGCAGAGGTGACAGGTACCAGTCCAAGCTGTGTGTGGGGGGGGGATGGGGGTGGGGACTTGCAGCTTGAAACCTGCCTCTGCTATGGCCAGACAGCCCTGGTGAAGCGTCAGTCTGGATCTAACCAAAGTGCTGCAAGTGGACGTAGTGCTTGTTAATGTGTCCAGATGGTACCACGGGTAGCATGGTACCAGGCTGCCCTGTCCTTGCCCCCCTCTGCCAGTTCTGAAACCCCCACCTCTGATCCAGGGCTGGAGAAGGGGCAGGAAGGATGCCCTACCTTCTCCTGCCTTGCCTTCGAGACACTTGGGTTGGCTTCTCTGCAGCTGGCCAGGCTGGTCACCATGTCCAAACATTTGAGTCCCTTGGGTTGGCTTCTTCTGCAGCTAGGCTGGCTGGACACCATGTCCCAAGCCTGTCCCATCTCCTTGAGTCCAGGCTAGCCTGGGGCCAGCCTACTAGAGGTGGAGGTGCTGCTGGCCTGTGTATTGTGAACAAACCCATGGGCCAAGAAGTGCGTAGGGCAGATTATACTAAACCCAGGAAGGGTACAAGAATAGGCCAAGCATGGATGAGACCCTCCAAATTATTAAGTTCCTTTTCCTTGATATGCCAAGTGTTGCCACCTACTTCCTGGCTTTGCCTGTTCTCTTCCTGGTTGAATAGGAATAGTGGCCAGGGTGTTTCACAAGGCCACCTTCTGCCATGAGGGCTCCCCATGGATGAGCACAAGACAGGAGGACAATCTCCCCCTCTCTTACCTGCATGTACCATAGCACAGCGTCATCTTGCCCTGTCAGAGCCCTGGGTGACCCCTGCATTGACCCCTGGGTTTCTGCATCTCCTCCTCCCTGCCGTTGCCATTGTGGGGACACCCTCTTGTCTTGGGGGACATGGGTGTGGGCAGGTGGGTGATGCCAGCACCCGTTGCCTTCTGGCCATGCAGGCTGGGACTGCAGCAATGCAAGTCAGCCAAGTCCACACCAGGAGCTGGGGACCAGGGCCTCGATGAGCACATCCCGCTTGACCTTTGCAGTCATTAATTTCTGAATTTTATTCCACTTGCTGGCCCTGGGCTTTTCAAAGCTCCATCTGTTGAGGGTAATGATACCTTCAGCAGCAGCATGGTCATGAGCTTCCCCACCTCCAGCAGGCTTAGTTTTCCAGATTCAGGAGCGAACCAGCCAGGAGATCAATGCCTACAAAGGCCTTGAATGTCCTGCAGCTCCTGCAGAGCTGGACCATACTGAACCCTGGCAGCAAGCAGGAGCTCTTGGCACAGCTCAGTACCCCTCAGCTGTGCCCTGCGACCTTCTAGATCCTCCTGCTTATGTGCTGGTGGCATCACCACCACTGACATCCTTCCACCTTGCCACCATGGACACAGATCTGGGCACTATCCTGGTGGGCAATGCTCCCCCATGCTGCAAGGGCAAGGCTGTTCAGGCCTGGGCTTTGTCGCCAGCTTTTTCCTGGTGTTTTTCACCTGGAGCAAGTGGGGTGAAACCAGCCCACCCATCCCTACATGGGGGGCATGCAGTGAGCCCCAGCTCTGCCTGGCCTGGAGGGCTCCCACCGGCAGTGCGGTTCGCTGCCTCACCGCGAGTCCTGACATTTCTCCACCGAGACAGCCGCAGGGTAAGGTATAAATTGGCTTTGCTGCAAGTATGTGCGTGTGTAATGGGGGCTCCCTGCCCCCTCAGCTCCGGTCCACGAAGCCTCTGAGCTGGCTGGTGGCCCCTGCCATCACTCCCGGAGCTGGGTTTGGCCACAGTGCCTTGCAGAAGCAGCAGAAGCGTGGTAGGAGGGGCTGAGCCCCAGGGCAGCTGAGGAGGCAATGCTGCTCCTGGGGGCTTGGGGAGACCCAGTTGGAGAGGGAGCCAGGGCAGGGCAAGGTGTAAGGAGATGGGGTCTGCACAGGGAAAACGCTTGTCCTTCAGGCAGAGGGATGAGAAAAAAGGGCAGGAGAAGAGGCAGGAGATGGACGTGGGAAAGGGACACAGTGAGGATGGGAATCCTTGGAGAAAACAATCTGTTGGGTGCAAGGTGTGGTGGAGGTCTTGGTTCCCATCATGAGACGGGTCATTAGGGACCCAGGATACCACAACAAAGCCCCAGCCTGCAAGATGGGCAGTAAGACTGAGCTGGGCCCTCCTGGATGAACAATGGGGCGGCGTCTGCTGAGGGATGTCCATGGGTGTCTCAGCTGATGGGTGCTGACATCCTCGCACCCTGGGCAGGGTCTGCCACCCAAGTCAGCTCTCCAGCATGGTGCTGAGCTGCCAGCTCCATCCTCCCGCCTCCATTTTCTGGCGTCTCCAGACAAAAGTGACCATTTATCCGCTTGGATTTCAGGCTGAGCGCCCAGCCCTTCGCTCACCCCTTGGGCTGGCCATGGAGGAAGAGGAATGCAACCAGGCAGGTTTGTGCAAACACAGGCACTGCGTGGTCCCCCCTTGGTCTTTAGGCTGGTAAGAAAAATCAGCATCTAATCCAGATCAAACAGGACTTTAGCTCCTGTCAGAGGACTGATCCCCTGTTCTGCCCAGGCTGTGGTATTTAAAGGGACCCAGCCAGGTTAAGTACAGCTGGAAACAAAGGGTTTGTGAAAATAATCATCAGGAAAAATAACAACAACCAAAGCTGGGAAGGATTAGCGGGAAGAGAGACCGTAATGAAATATAACTGCCAAAGAAAACTGTGGTTAATGGAGACATCTCCCTTGAGCATTTGAAACCTCAGGTAGTGGAGGAGGAAAGAGATAAGTGAAACCACTCAGAAACCAGCAGCAAAACAGGCCAGGCTGTTCCTGGATCAGGGCAAGATCCCTCTCCTTCTCCTCTCCTCTCCTCTCCTCTCCTCTCCTCTCCTCTCCTCTCCTCTCCTCTCCTCTCCTCTCCTCTCCTCTC
>JAVSBS010013104.1:0-21342 GCA_033124195.1 Coracias cyanogaster | reverse complement strand
TGAATCTAAAAAATATATTTTGGCAGCTGAAGACAAATAAATGCATGAGAGATTTGTTTCCTGAGTTCCTATGGTCTGAAATTACAGATGACAGTCCTTCTGTAGAGGGTGAGAGAATTCATTTAGATTAAATTATCCTTTCATTTCCTTTTCTAAAACATCAGAAAACCTCCCTAACTGACATTTTTGCCTTTGTGTCAGGGATAGCATTAAGAATAATTTTCTATGATTGTCTCTTCGACAGGCAGAGAACTAATTTTAATCGATACATCGTAAGCTGTTATTACAGCTATTTTCTATCTTAATTCAGTCTGCCCTTCATAATTATGTGGGTTTTTTTCCTGCTTTTTAAAAGCTCTGGATGGTGGCAGATTTCCACCACCTAGTGGAAAAAGTCTGTATTGTATCCTGAAAAGCTTTGCTCAGATTTCTCTCTGTTGCCTATTTTAAACCTTTCTGTTGCAAGCTCCCTTTTACCACCATTTATTGTCAAAGTAGTTTTCTTCTTCCTAGGTACTGGTGAATGTGCCTGGGTGTATGCAGCTCTCTCTGAAGGTGTCAGACATTACATATTCCACAAACCATATGTCTCACTATATAGGAATTGATTGTCTGTGTTTTCAAATCAGCAATTTGTACTGTGAAAGGGAAACTGCAAAACTTAAATGGATCAAGACCTGCCAATGAATGTCACTACTTCCTTGCAGTGGGGAGCCCTGACCCCCACTCAGGGGCGTACTCCAGTGCAAACTACGCCAAAACCCACCATACTCCGTGTCAGGATGCTCTGCGCTTTGGATGCTGAGACTGAAATGCCAAATCAATTCAGCAGGAAACTTCCAGAAGGTGAAGATTAAAGAAAGGCAAATGCAAGAGATGCCATTATCACCTCTTCCGATTTCTACCAGCAAAGTCTATGGCCCTTGCACACCTGCAGAGCACCCTCTCCCCACCTATTCCAAAGTGAGCAAGATGCCTCCTTTGGCCTCAGAAGAGAAGAAACTACTTTTCAGATCCAGCTTTGTATGTGAATTGCCAGAGGTAGGAGCAACAGGCTTAAGCAGCTCCCTTCCTTTACATCATCCAGGTAGAATAAGGACTCTGAGAAAAATCTTGTGTCTCTTGAACCCAATAGGATTTTTCCTATTGTTTTTCTTGGAACAAAAAGATGCCGTTATCTTGTTATTATCACTAGAATGGCTCAGCATTTAGCTTATCTTCATAATGCCTCTTTGAATCAGGAAAATGCTACTAACCTCCACTTCACACCTGGCGATGTACAGTTCAGGGAAATTAAGGTGTAGATTTGCAGAAGGCTGTCTTCGTGACAGTTAGCCACCTTTAGGAGCTATAGGATTTACAGCACCTTTAGGAGTTATTGGGATTGGAGTGCCACAGAGATTCCTGCCATTTGATTATCTTCCTAATCCTTTGGACTGAGTCCCAGGACACAGCTTTTTTCCAGCATCTTATTTCCACCTAACTGCTACTTCATTCATCTGTGCGCAGAATTGAGATCTTCGAAACTCCAGCTAACTTGCCATGTAAAGTTGGAAGCAAGCAAACACATCTTAGCAGCAGCAGATTTCCCTGAGCATCTAAATACCCTCTCCTGGCAATGCTGATCAGATAGCATCTAGTTCACAGCTAAGGTCTGCCAAGATTCAGAAATGAGCTGTTTGCACGTCTCTCTCTCCTACAGTGCCCAATCTGCTCAGTTTTTTAAGAGTACATCTGATGAATCATGGTCTACGCAGGATAAAAAAGGCCATGGTAGTGTTACTGTCCCCTCTCCTGCTTTGTCCAGTAGCTCAATGGGAGGCTGCTCAGCTATCATTTGACAGGCTTAAGGACATTTCAGCTATTGCTTCCCATTTCCCAGGTGAAGGCTATAGCTCTCAAATAACAGGGCATTTAAATGTACCTCTCAGTGACACTTGTTAAAGTTGTACCATTTACATGGGAAAAATACATTTGAGAAAGGAAAGGTTTCAAGTAACCATATCAGTAGTTAGGACCTTCATATGAAGCTTGTGTTTTTGCAGGAGGAACAATAAAATGCAGTGCACGAGTAGCCAGCAAGAAATTAACAGCAGATGAGAAGTATAGTCTGTGGTATTCACTAAAGAATCCCCCAAAGATGTAACTTAATTAGAAATTAGAAACCTCATTGCTTTTTTAGATACCTAATAAAGATCTAGAACTAAGCTGTACAACATACCATCATAAAGACTTTTTACTTGTCAAGGACACCCGGAGCTGGCAAGGTGAACCTGGAGGGAAAGTTTTCCAGATAGTTTATTGCATTAGTGCTTGTTATTCCCAAGTAAAGGATAGGAGAGTATATCAACTGTTTGGGAAGGGTGTGTTTCTCTTCCAGTTAGCCCGTTTAATACTTCTGTGGTTGTAAAATTTGGAGCATGTAGTCCTTTAAATGGAAACAGGAATCCGCCCTAAGTTGCACAGAATCATGACAACATCTGTTACAAATAAGGCACTTCACTTTCTGCCAAGATGGATAGCTAAACTGACTATAAATGCTGGTTTAAATTCCTTGTATATTAGAATGATAGCTTTAAGGACACAAGAGATTTCGTCTTGAAATATCTTAAACTGCAACAGGTTACAATCACTCAGAACGGAGAAATCCATCAGATGGCAGTTACTCTGAGAGGACCAAGTCCAGACCAGAGACCCCACAGAAGGAAATCTGAATACAGAGGAGACTGCAATTCCTCCATGAGGAGAGGTCCAACCCATGTTGAGCAGACCCAGCTCACTCTGGAGTACTTAACTGCTCCTAGAAAGTGCAGAAAGGCAGTTTGCTGGCTACTTTGAGATGGCAGGTATTGCATAATAACATCATATTGGGACAGCTGCTTCAGCAGGATGATAGGAATTCAAACTACAAATCCTAGATTCTTATAGGAAAGGAAATGTTGGTCTATAAAACATAATGGAGGATGTTTATTGAATGAAATTGCTTAATCTCTACTAGCTCCACAGACAATTGAAAAGGGTTCTTTATGTGGCGTAAGAAATTCTCCATCTCAAAATGAGTTGGTAGATCACAGATATAAAATTGCCCCTTGCATTATAATTTTCAAGAGGGCCTACTTCTCCCCCAAATCAATGCATATGCCTAACTCTGGCCAAAGTAATGGCTTAAGTGTGCCTCGATGTCAATGACTGTCTAAAAGGCTGAGCGGTTACATTCTTCATCGGTATGTGAACGGTCATTCTAATCACCGCCAAATCTGAAGGAAGATCTGAAGGAAGAAAACAGTGATGCTGAACAATCTGGTGAGATCCAAGTTAACCACCTCTCAGAAAACACTGCCCCAACTCCCAGGCCTGGCAAGTGCCACATGCTGAGCAGGCTGGGCTGCATTTCACACATCTGCAGAAGCCACTGCAGACCCTTTCCCAGGAATGCACACAACAGGCTCCACTGGTCCGAAATGCCCATTCTTCACCTCCAAGATGGGTTCCTCCCGTCACAGTCCCTACCACAGCTCTGCCCCATACATCAGCAAAGCAGGTATCAAGACAGGTCTGCATTTCCTGAGGCTGACTTGTCAGACACCACCACCTCATTCACCTTCATCCTCCAGTGCAGGACTCACTGCTTCCTTCCTCCCTCCATTCCTTCCCCAGGGTGGGAGAGGAGTGCGGACTTCATCTTGGTGGTTGGTGTTCCCTGTTCTCCTGAAAAGCTGTCCTGTTTTCAGAGAAGGGGAATGCTGAAAAGCTCAGGGACATTTCAAAGGGCACTTATGTTGTTTAATTCCTTTTTAGGCTTGATTTCATCACGAGTCCCTTTGGTGTGTCCTGGCGGTATGCGGCAGAGTAACTTCACAGACCTAGGATCATGGAGTCAGCAGTGACTGGATTGCAAATATTAAAAGGAAATATTTACGCGTGTACATCCATACTTCTCAAAGTTAATGTTTTTGATCAGCTGCACTTTTGCCAAAGCTCCTTGCTCCTTCTCCCTATGTAAGCCTGGCAAGTACATAACTTGACAGCTCCCATCAAAATACCAACAGGCATCTAAAAACTCATTACAAAGGCATTAGACCTGCTCTCGGCAGGGGGAGAAGAAGAAAGCAAGCCACTGACGAAAATGAGGCTTTTGTGACAGCAGGCTCTGAAGGCTCTCTGCCCTTTGGGCTGAAGCGCACAGAGGCGCCTCGCTGGTCTTCGCTGCCACCAGCCCCGGCCGCCTGCCCACCGCCTCCATCTTAAATCAGGATTGTTCGGTTGCCCTCTGCACTCCCTCCCCGCTCTTCGGAGCCGCAGCACGCTCCTCGCGGCGCTCCTCCTCCGGGACCGGGTCCCAGCGCCCCTTCCCGCCCGGGCCCCTCAGGACGGAGCCCCGAGGCCCGAGGCCCGAGGCCCGGCCCCGCCTCTCGCCACCCCCGCGCCGCCGCCGCTGCCGCCGCGCCCGCCAGGGGGCGCTCCCGGCCGCGGCGGAGCCGTTGGCGGCTCTGCCTGAGGGGCCCGGCCCGGGGCGAAGCGGGGCGGGGGACGGGCAGCGAAACTGATGTCTGGAAAAGCTGGAAAATCGATCAGACACTGATAAATAGCATAAATAGTGACCGATTTTAGAAACTTGGCTTAGATATGGTCATTCTGGAGAAGAGGAGGCCCCGGAGGGACCTTAATAGCGACTTTCCAATGCCTGAAAGGGGCCTGTAGGAAGGCGGGGAGGATCTGTTCTCCAGGGTTTGTAGCAACAGGACAAGGGGTAATGGTTTTAAGCTAGAAAAGGGTAGATTTAGGTTGGACATTAGGAAAAAGTTCTTTAATATGAGGGTCATTGATCACTGGAAGAGGTTGCTCAGAGAGGTGGTGGAGGCCCCATCCCTGGAGATGTTCAAGGTCAGGTTCGATGGGGCTCTGAGCAATTTGACCTAGTTAGAGATGTCCCTGCTTATTGTAGGGGGGTTGGACTATGATTCTCTTCCAACTGCTAAACCCTGGGAGATAAGAAGGAACTTCTTCCTTCCTTGAATATCCTGTTTCAGTGAAGGCCACCAGATTAAAAGAGTGCCAGGAGGAACCAGCCTCAGCCAAATAGCGAAACCGGGGACATGGTAATAGTAACAGGGGGAGATCACAACCCCCAACTCAATTAGGGACCAAGAAGACTCACCCCCAACAGATCACACCCCTCTCCCAGCACCCTCAAGGAACATGCATGCTGATTTAAGCACAACTAGCCAATAACCAATATAGTATTAACCACTAACCAATAAGTGTAAACTTGGGTGGGTTTCCATTAATCATGTAATGGGATAAATAAACTATAATTTGTGTACAGAGCTGAGCTGGCTTTGTTGAATATCATCTACCTCCCAGCTTTGTGCAAATCTGTAATCATAGAAACGTAGAATGGTTTAGGTTGGAAGGGACCTCAAAGATCATCTAGTTCCAACCCCCCTGAGGTGGGCAGGGACACCTCCCACTAGACCAGGTTGCTCAAGGCCTCATCCAGCCTGACCTTGAATGCCTCCAGGGATAAAGTAACACCTCCAGTAATAAAGAAATACCTTGACCTTGTCTATGTTTCAGATCTTTGCACACTGGGTAAAAAACCCAGATTTGGGTCAACAAAATGTTACACCCAGGAAGAGAGCGCTGCCAAGCTCCAAGCACACAGCACCTGGAAATACACCTGTGGTGTGTGATAACAGCAATCTCCTCGTTTCCTTCAGCCTGTTTATCATTGCCAGCAGGTTTCCCATTACTACAGGGGCCACAGAGTTTTAATAAATGGAAGATATTTCTAGTATTAATGAAAAAATATACCCACTATTCTCAGGGCCTGCTCAGGCACTGGAAAGATAGAAATAGGAAGTTGATGTTTTCAACAGGCCTGTCTGAACTGAGCAGTGGTTGCTGCTTCCCTCTGCCAAGGTGTTTGAATGAAGACCTTAAAAAGCTCCTGCTCAGACTGGAGATGACTTCTTGGGGAAGACATGAAAATGTGAAGAGCATTAAGAAAGAGCTTTCAAACTCAGGGGGCTGTTTGCTTTTTTATGAGTTTACCTTGATCTCTTGTTATGACCACCATTCCTTGAGGAGGAGGCCTGAATGAGTCAGTCAGGATTTATTTATAGATGCTGAATCAGTTGACTAGATTTCATTCACTCCTCGTGCGCTTCAGCAAGCTGACTCACTTGCTCTTGATAGCTGGGGATCCTCCTGCTCTGGATTTTCATATGAAGCTGAATGTAGTTCAAACCAGTCCCAAAATGCTAGGACCTTAGGGAGCTCTCTTTTAAAGTCACTTCCATGTATATGTCAAGTAAGAAGTGCAACCCAAGAGCTCCTTTGCATCAAAGTTGCAGCTCAGGCACGCCAATCTGAACAGTCTCTTACAAGTGAGCATCTGCAAGAAGCAGTTCTAAGAAAAATTTCCTTCCACTCTATGATAGGTTGGTTGATTTATTTCAAAAAACCCAAAACTATACCTAAAATTCTATTAAAAATAATATTAAATTTTGTGTTTGTTGTTATTGGTTTACAGGTAGCAAACTTTTCCTCCATTATACAGTTAGTTAAGCTTGCCTCAGGATGCAAAGTCAGTCAGTCACTCACGATGCACACGAACTAGAATCCATGTCACACCTTGTGTTGAAAAAACGAATTAAAATATTGTTGTTAGCACCTACATATCTACCCATACGACTTAAGTACTCAGAGAAAGGTCTTCTGAATAAAATGCCTCAGTGTTCCTTTCAGAAAAAAACCACCTAAAGTGTAATTGGGAGTTAATGAATTAGCCATGAGCTTTTGCTGAGGAGCAAAGGGTATCTGTGTTTCAAAATGTTGTGTCACCTTGTAGACAAGCACTGTTTTCCAAAGTCAGTTATGTGGTGAAGAAGATATTAAGATTAAATCAGCAGTGCAGAACTTGAAAAGCAAACCCGTAATTATAAATAGTTTTTTTTAATTGGCAGGCAATCGATTTTTAAATTGTCCTTTCACCCTTGTGTGTAACGTGGCTTGCCTCACAGTGATAAATTAGCAGCAGCACTGTGGTGTGACTTTTTCTACTGGAAGGTTCTCATTACCATTCAGGGGTTTTGCTGGCTCATCAGTGAATCGTGGACAGCATTTCGATTGCTGAAGTGTGGCCCAGAAACCGGAGAAAGGATAGGAAACAGAGTCTGTAAAAGCCTTTTCTTGAACTCTAAGATTGATTGGGTTTTTTAATAAGACTAACCTCTTTAGCTATAGAGTTACTGTTCCCTGTGTTTCCCAGATGATGTGACAGTATATTAATCCCTACTGTCCCTCTCTTTAAATCTCAGTATTCTTGTTAATCTGTCCGGCAAATAAGAATAGTAACAGGCAGTGGACCGAATGTGGGTTTTTTCCTAACTGAAGAGAACGACTCCCTTAATCCCAGTAGCACTGGGCTGCAATCTAAGGTTTTGATCCAACTTTGGTTATTTGCCAATATCTTCCAGGGTTAATTACACTAGTAACCTATAAGAAGATCAAGTTAAGCATCCTCTCAGACAGGTGATTTTTAGCTACTAGTCAAAGCATAAATCCAATTTTTAGTTGCTATTTGGCATTTGTTTTATCTAGCTGTTGCATAATCAGAGTTCTAATCAGCACGGGTTGCAATTTTGTTTGTTAAAATAAACATTTCCGAAACACTGAAGTTTTCATGGAGCACATTGCTTTGCTGCCATTTCCAGTGGGGTAGGTTCTGAATCTCAGATCAGAAACTCCAGTCAGACAGGCTAAAACGAGTAACAAAACTTGGAATTTTGGATCTGAAACTGAATATTTGCAGGCAATTTCATCTGCAATTTTACAAGGTTATGCTTGGGTAGAATGAAAATAAATACCAAAGACTTCAAAACCTCATGAAACAGGATTTCGTTCTTCAGACAATTCTAGTTCTGACAATACTCCTTCTGCACTGTTCAACATTGTTGAACGCTTTGTTCCACTCTGCTCATTTTGCAAATACCTTGACACTGCATTTAGTGTTCCTGAACAGTTTGGACTGTGCGCAACACACAGCACATCACCTTCAAGAGCATGTGATCTAACAAAACTTGTGACAGTCTTTTTGCCACTCCTGGAATTTTCTCTTTTTCCAGATTCAGCATATGCACATCATTATTGTTTTTTACCCGTGTTCAGCTTTGTATTATTACCCATGAATGAAGCACATGAACTGAACTCATACTAGAGTTTAAGAACAAATGTTGTATTAAAATTCCAAGTATCTCAGAGGGTAAAAAAGCTTTTTTTTTAAGAATAAAATTGCCTTGTAGAGTTAGTTTAATATAAAATAACTGAAAAATTGTAAGGTGACAAACTATTTTTCATATTCACAAGGAACAGTTCAGGTAATAATGGGCTTAAAGTTCAACAGGGAATATTTTAGTTGGACTTCAGAAAAAAAAATTACCCATGTGGTTAGTTAAGCACCAGAAGAGGAGACTTGTAGAAGCTCCATCATTTAAATATTTTACAATGTGAATGGACAAGCATCTGTCAGGAATGGTTTAAGTAAACCTGGTGCTCCTGTCACACAGAGTTGGATTTGATTGCCTCTCAAAATCCTGCCTTACTGTCTGTGTATCGTTTTCTACTGAAGATGCGCACTGTCTGGATTTACAGGTCTCTATAAAAAATGTTTTGTCCTCAGTTCTTACATGGTGCTTGTAGATACTGAGTTCTGTTTCCTTCTAGAGGAGTACAAAGTGATGTTCTCATAGTAACATGACCCCGAGGAAGGCAAGCACATGCCTGTGCTAGCTGACCCTCTACTATCTATTATTGTATAGTCTCTCCACATGTAGTTTCACATAGTCAGATACAATCTACTGGTTTGGGGTTAACAAGAACGTGGACTGTTGTGGATATCTGGAACAGAGGAGTGAATTTCTCAGCAAGCTAACGAGGGAAAGAAAATAACTTGTCTACAATATTACCTAACCACCTGAAGATTCAGGATCTGGCACCATGACGCCTTTGATGGAAGCTGAAGATAATTTGTTAGTTAAAACTTCCAAGCGTTCCTCTTTGCTTACCAGCATCTTGCTAGTATTGTCCAGATTTATTCAGCAGAATATTTCCTGAAGCCAAGTTATCATTTCAGGAATGATAGCAGTTGCAGCTGTTGAGAGAGGAGTGTCAGTTGCAAGTTGTTAAATCTGTCTGAACCCTTTGTGCATCATTTTTACTTAGAGTGGACTCAGAGAAATACTGAAAAGCAAATTACTTTGAATAGATACCTCTAGAGCCTGCATATAAGAGAAAAAGGAAAGAAGTAGTACCACTGAGGAGAACATCTGTGACTACTGTAAGATGAAGCTATTACTGCCAGATCACCTTCCTCCTGTTCTTTGTCATAACGGCTGACATTGCAAAGGCTCCTGGGATGTGCAGAGATCTTACCCATGTCTACGGGACACTGTAACATCCATAACAGAGCACAGTTGGAATTTGGTTTTTACAGGTCACTTAGCTGTTTGTTCAATATGAGGATTATGGAGCTCTGGAATGAGCTGAAATCCACTTCAGAGTCAAGCTTGCAGATTTTAAGAGTCAAGTATTGGTTTGTTTGGGACTACTTCACTGGCAGTAGGTTAGACAGAAATGTTCCCCTGAAGGAGCTGCTACTTGCTTCTGTTTAGGGGAGTACTCCAGAAAGTGCTGGTGGAGTGGTTGTGACACTGCTTTCAAAGCAGCCCTCTCAACCCTTGCTCTGCTCACATGGAAGTGGTTCTAACTGTAAATGGATACTGGTTACTTACGCTGAGAAGCCATAAGCAACTGTTTGCACTGCTACCCCATGTCTCCCTTGTACCCAAGAGGCTCCAACAACAGATGTATTTCAGCAGTGCTAACAGGATGAGCCTAAGGAGTTCCTTGGACCTTTGCACTTTCTCAGTAACTGATCTGCTGATCACCGCAAGTGAAGAAGCAATTAAATATGAAACGGATGATTCGGGGCCTCAGTCCTGTGTGATACTGAGCACGCCTGCACATTGTCATGCCCCAGCTGATCCTAACTCTGTGGCAGCTTCAGGCACTTAGGATCTTGCAGGATCAAGCTATGGAGTGAAAAAAAAACCAAAACCAACACTTCTAATCAATAATAGAGAGAGAAAAGGTGGATGTATTATGAGTACTGATTGAATAACTAGATTAGGAGTAATTGCAGGCAAGATCAGAGAGATGAGGAAGTTTTCATTTCCTTGGGGACTGTTGCTGTAGCACAGATTTTATTTACAGCCTCCTACCAGAAAACATCCATTGACTATTGGTGTCAGGTTCTGATGGACCACAGACTGCTCTTATAGCTGTGACAAATCCACGTGTTTGAGGTGCACCAAGTGCCAAATACTAGAGTTGTTGCTCCCTGGCTAACAATTATAGATGTGTGTCAGTGTGAGACAGGAGCTTGAAAGCAGCTGCAGTAGCTACAAGATGAGTGGGAGAGATGAGAAGTTAATATTGTCACTAAAAAGCAGCTGAGAGCTCAGAGAAGAACAGGGAAACAACACTGCGAGTGTCATGTTTTTAGTCTTACGATACTTTTTCTTTCATCATTCATTTAACAGCATTTACAGAAAGATATTTGGGTTGGGCTTTTAGGGTTTCTTTCTTTACAACTTATTCTACACTTACTTTTATTGTTCTTTGTTAGCTCTAGTAAAGTCATCTCTGTAACTAGTACTTGGAATGTCCAGAGGAGATAATTACAACTGCAGCTGGGAAATAACAACAGGAGTAATAAACTTTTAAGACCAAACCTCACAGTTTTCATGTGAATGACTTGAAAGTAATACCTCAGGAAAAGAAAACTCAAGAAATTGAAAGAAGGTGATGTAAAACATAGGTGTAATGCAAAGCACTCCTAATAGCAGGAATAGAATTGATGGGCAAATCCAAGTGGAGTGATACCAAGCAAGATTCCTGGACCTAGTTCTTCCCTCTGTTGTAGACAATGAAGTAGCCATCACAGAAAGGACTATCATTCATTCTGGAAAAGGAGACTACAATGCAAGTTGTCAACTTTGGTGACTTTCTTGTAAAATGGTCCAGAAGAAGTAAGAAAGCATTGGATGAGAAAGAGAATTTGAAGTAGATAGGATTTTGGACATGCTCCGTAGTGTCAGCTACCATTGCACTGTTGCAAGTAAACAATTTATTTATTGATAATGGAGGTGGCTTCTTAATGTATGTACCAGTAGGAGGTTCTGGATACTAAAATTACAAAGCTACCCGCCAGTCCCTTACTGATCACACTTTTGGGTGTCAGTCTCCACAACTATGTAAAGTCAGTGTGAGAAAGCGTCAGCTCCTGCTTTCACTCTCTAAGGTACTGACTGCTGCATGTTAAAAACATGAAGATTCAGACCAAATTTTACCTGGCCCTTCTTTGATAGTGGCCAATAGCAGCTGTAGGGAAGAGTACTAGAACCGGAAGTATTTTCTCTGCATCACTTTATAAAAGCACTTGGCCTTCACCCAGAAACTGCCAGCAAATACTGAGTACAGTCTACTAGCATCGCTATGAGATGGATATTACCAGGCTGAGTTCTCTGAGCCCATTTCCCATGTAAGACAATATGACACCCACTTTAAGTCACTACAAATTGTGGCTGAATATGGCACGTTATGAAAGGGTTTGTTTTTATTCGCATTTGTTTTTTCAGGAAAGGAGCAGTAAGTAAATCTATTTAGATGCACAGAAAGGAAAAGCACCAAACTCCGTTGCAGAATTGGATTTATTTAGAAGTTATGGGATCTGACGTTATCCTTAAATACAAATAATATAGAAGCAAACAACAAAACTTGTTCCAAAGAAACAGAAGAATGATGAAGTGAACAAGGTCATGCTGGAATCATGTGAACAGAAGTCACTATTTTCTGTGATCATTCACATACATTTAAAGTAAAACTAAGCCCTTAGCCCTGCAATTTACAATGCACAGAGAATCTGGAACTCTCCAAAATTGTTGACAGTCCATTGTTTCTTGTAAATCATGTGGTCTTAGTTTTCTAAATATATATTCACATAAAACAGGATAAAATATTATTCTTCTAATATTTTTCATTTAGCTGGCTTTTCCAATGCTCTTGTGACCATATCAGAATGTTTAAGTAACTCGTGTGCCATATGTGAAAATATCTGAGTACACGAATATGCTGAATGTAATTCCAAAGATCTATTCTCCAGGGACTTTCAACTCAGCGTGGGTGAGGAGGTAATCATGAAGATCAGGAGACTATGTGAAGAGGTCTCTCCCCTTTTCCTGAATTCCTGATTGATTTAGATGCTTTAATATCATATTGTGCATTTTCTTAAGCTCTTCTATGTTCTTCTTTTCAGCTATTAGTCTGCTTGATATTTGGTCCAACTTGTTTCTAGTTTGAACTTGAAAAGGAAAATGTACCACATTAAATTGGCAACATTTAAGTCAAGAGCATCACTACCCTCTCTTGCATTCCTGTGCAAGTTCGTAGGGAATCATGATAAGTAAAAATATTAAACAGGAAAACAGCTGCAGAACCTAATGAATAAGAAGTTATGCATCTGGTGGAGTTACCCGCTCACTACATTCTTTAATTGCTTATTTTCTGTTTTATTCAGTTTAGTGCAGTGTAACAAAATCAAATATGGCTCAGACAAATTTTGCCATCCTCGGAGTGCATCCATTCCATTAGTGTCTACAGGAAAATGCTTTATTTAGGAGCTCCAAGAGGCTATTTCTGGGCAGTATGCGCCTGTATTTTTCTAAAAGTACAGTTACTGAAATACACAGCAGACTACAGACACATCACTGGATTTCCTAAAGTGTTTAGATTAAAGGAAAAGTCTTGCAAATATTGGCATTTGGAGGCCAGTTTCCTCCAGAATACATGTACATTTCTGGAGCTATTTTTATTTTTGCCTCCTGAAGTTAATTGTATTTACCCATGGGTTCTGAAGCTTAAGTCCAATGTGCCAATTCTAAATGAATCTGTATGTATGGATGCAAACATAACCTGAGATTTGTTTGTAATATAATCTGAGACACTGCTGGAAATTGGTTTCAAGAACCACAGGCCTCACCAACCAGAGCCCAGGCAAACTCCTTTAGTCCCTATAAATAGTCTTTTCACTATTACTTTACCATTTTTCCACTAGAGGGGCACATTTCTCATTTTTCTTTACCAGGGCTCTACTATTAGCAGCTTCTTGTGAAATAAATCTGGAATTCAAGTATGAGGTATTTTAATAAGTGTTTTACAATCATGCCACTTAAAATTTTCTTTGTGCTCTTTGTTTGTCTGATATTCTGTTTTAGTGCTTGTGAGTTAGGATTTCCACTTCAAAGAGGAAAATGAAGATTTTTACTGTGCTCCAGCAAATTCCCTACTATAGGATAAAAGAAACCTTGATTTCACATGGATTCAAATTCATTCAAAAAGGACTTAGAAGTTAAAATAGTGCATCTCATGCCCTGTTCAATACTATTAGCCCAGAAAACCACAACATGGCAAGGGCTCCATAAACCAAGGTCACCTGTAGCCAAGTGTTTAGGTAAGCCAGCCCAACCAGTCCAGAAGAAGCAGAACAGAAATTACGTCTACAGGCTCAATACTACGTGCCAATCTTTCTATATCTTATCTAATTATTTTGTTTCTTATGTTTGAGATTTTCTTAGTTCCAAACCAATTTCCAGTCCCTACTTAGCTGGCAACCTTCAGGTGTTTCTTCAGGTAGCCTGATGTTATTGTTAGTCTGGGTGTCATTCCAGTTTAAGTGGAATGACACAAAGACTAAGTTTTATCTGGAAAGGAATGGAAGGCATGTTGTCAAAGTATCTAACTGCCATACAGTCATCTTTAAAATTAAATTTAATTTCCAGTCAGAATCTTTAGCAACACAATATACTCCTCTGGAGCTAAATTCTTCACAACTGTTGAAGTTCGCAAAATCTTTGCACTAAGAACAAAATTGTTCCTTTTAGCTCAGAAAGTAGAGGCCCATGATTTTGCACCCAGGACCAAACCCACTGCCTGTAACCAGCCAAAGCCTTTGACCATGCAAATACAGCAGTAGCATGTCACGAGGTAGCGTGATGCATTTCAGCAAAGTTCTTCTTCCAATTGGCCCTATATTTTAAAGAACCACTCTGGTTTACTTACTTATTAAGAATATTACGAATGAAACAAGCGCCAAACTGATGATCAAAGTAAGAATAAAGGTCACGAAGAACACGCGCTGGTTTCTTATGTTGCTCCCTGACGTGTTGTCTCCAGCACCATCATCAGTGTTCTCTTCCTCATCTGTTGTGAAATGACAAATCATTTGGTGATGAAGTTTGTTAAGGTTGGTTAGGATAAACATCACCAAGTGCTTCAGGCTTCATTAAATGATGCAGAATATGTCATAATTTTGGCCAACGGGTTTTATTTCCTCTGATATTTCATGGGAAGGAAAGAAACCAACTTTATGAGCTCAGCTTGAATTTGGAAGCATAAAAACTAATACATCTGTTACAGCTATTGGAACATGTTCAACAAAAATGTTTCTATTGTTGAAATACACTGTTTTGTTGAAGTTGACCTGTTTTACAGCTCAGTTTTTGTGTACTAAGGTTGCAATGAAGTTGTCATCAGAAGGCTTTCTAGGGGCCTGAATGGACTCAATATTTTCAAAAGAGAAGAGAAAAAATTTGTATTGAAAACCTAGGTACAGATTCATCCTGCACATTCATCCTTTAGATTTGCTTCTTTTTCTGTTTGATGATAGAAGTATCTCTGGGATGATTAATTTCCCAAATTAGCCACCTCAATCAAGCTCCTGATACTGGATAGGATGAATCTAGGTGGTAATTTTTTATCTTCAAACAAATGTTTTCAATATTATTCCTCTTCTTTAGGTTTTGTTGGTTTCATTCCAAAAAAATTGAGGTACATCTCCTCCAAAATTGTCAAAAAAGGAATAGACTTTGAGGGAAAAGAATGGAAGATTGGTGGGGAGGATTGTAAACATGCTCAGGTGACTTGCAGCTGGGCTGTCGAAAAACACATCCATCACACTAATTGTTGCTTAGCTTTGTGTGCTTGAGGAGGAGAATATCTATGTTTAGATAACACAGGGCTGTGAAAGACACAGAGGCACCTTATAAAACACACTTGAGACTCCTGCCCTGTTGTGGGAAACACCTAAGCACAGTTGAAAACTATACCTGCAAGAATCCTTGATATAGAGGAGAAAGCAGCATGCTTTTGGCTACAGCTTTAGCTTTTGCTGGCTTTTGCTGTCTCGCAAGGCCCAAGCTCCATGGTGCCTGCGTCCCCGCTTGCGTGCATCAGCCTAGGTGCTGCTGCAGAGATCCCCCCGTTCGCGAGGTAATGAGAATAAATTTACTCTTTGCATTTCAACCATGGTTCTGTGGTTGTTCCTGCATCCTGCCTGTGCTGGCTCACACAGACCTTCACACGGACTACATACGTTGCCCTTCAGGCACAGGAAGAATGAGGGGAAAAAAGGACAAGTAGTTGCTGTGCTGCCCTCAAATCAGTGCAACCAGCCAGCTTGTTGCTTTAGAAAGAATGTGTTGCGTACAGGGAATTTCAGAAGTTTCTCTCATAGAAATGGTTGCGATCAAATGAGAAGTAGCAACAGGCCCTAAAGAAAACTGGTAAAGTCAAGTGGACACCGTGAGGAAATTCATATGAATATTAAAAAAAATTATACTTGAGATGGATTTGTATAATCTTAAGTCTGCCTACTGCTTTAACTACTTACTAAGGTTTGGGTTTATTTTAAGTTTTCGGGGGGAGCAGGGAGCTAATGTAATTTAATTTTGGTGTCAGCCTCATACATACTAAAATTACATGCAAGTTACTGTAATTTCTCCTCCTGTAATTGCTGTCTTACCATTTGGAAAGGAAGAGTAGCGTGTGCATCTGTGAAAAATATATTTCTAGATTGTGCTTTTGTTTTAGCTGGTAGAAATCACTGAGGTCTTTGCAACTGAGCCTGCAGTGATAAAAGTGAGGGGAAGCTGCATATGGCATTACAGCACTTTAATAATGAACCAACCTGGGGCTGAGCAATTCACTGAGCTAGCAGGAGGTCTCTGGGAATATCTCTCCTCTTCTTTATTGCATTTTAACACACTCCTGCCTGCAGGTAAGTTGAAACCTTTCAATATTTGGGGCTTGGGGTTTTATTTGGATTCCATTAGCATTCATAATAAATGCATCATATCCTAATTGCCTGCACCAATATTGCTTTCTAATCAGAATAACGAGGATGCAGAGGGCCTGCTACTGCTGTCTGTCAAGCACACTAAGCTATCAATAGAGGTCTCAAAAATGGTCTACGCTTGCTCTGCCTAATGAATGCTGCTTAGTATTTCAGCGGGCTGAACACCCCAGACTGCAGTGTTATGAGGAATCAGTGAACACACATTCATGCCAAACTGCAAACAGTGAGACCATTTTACATCTAAAATATAAAGAAATTACTGCACGGCTGCTACCAAAGCAATCAAAAGGTGTATATACACTTTAAATAGTTTTTAGCATGAATGCTGGTGTGTTTCATTACGCCAGGTCATGTCAAGCTACTGAACCAAAGGATTGCTGTGTACTGCAACAGTCTTGAAACATCGTTTTTAAACCGAATTTGGCATCCGCTATACTGCTAGTCGATCATTCACAAGATTTTAGTATTGACCAGAAACTGGAAAATAGTCCAATTTCCAATCAGGTATAACTGATTTTCAGGTGAGAGAACCAGAATTGTACGCTGCTAAATAAGGCAGCTAAGGACTGTGAAAAATTCTTTTTATATATTTAGCTGATGGGATATCTACAGAATCAACAAGTTTAAAAAGAAAAAAGCATGTTAAAAAGAATAATCCTGGAAGGAGCCAAAGCACTTTACAAATTGATGCATAAAGTACATACTAGACTACCTTTATTTACTGCTGAAATGTAGGGAGGAGCATGCATGTGATGATTCCACAGAACCCTGCCTATTTACCTGGAACGTAACCAATGCAAAAGAAAGCAAGACAGTCACACCGCAAAGAGTTTCTTTGACATTAAAACTGATTTATCCCATTGTCTCATTTTGTACTTGTAGAAGTGACAATATCAACATAATCCACATACAAAAATTAAGTAGCTTATGTCTAACAACTTTGTGTTAAAATACAGAAACCAGCACTGTTCTATTTAGTTGCATTAGAAGAAGTTAGAGGACCCAGAAACAGAAGTAATGGAAAGGCATTTAAGTCCTGTATCTAGTAGCATGATTAAGTTATGGCCATTTAAAACTCCTTTAATCACAGCTGTTGTTCTATAGCTATTCTCCAGTCAAATCTGCTATTATAGTAAGGGAAATAAAAGCAGATTCAAATATTGTTATGTGGAGCACTGCTGAAGAACTCCAGGTTTTAAGATGTTTTCAGGTCACAAAGAACTGAAACATATTGTAGCTATCGCTGGGTGATATTCCTGTTGCCATGAGAAATCAAAGATAAAAGACCTGTAAAACCAGTAGAAGTGTGAGAGCCCAGATCTGAAACTGTAAGTAAAGAGTCTGCAAATTAAATTGCTTGAAAGTCTCACGGCATATTTCATATAACTGGTTTGAGTCTTGAAAAGAATGAACAGAAATTCTCTGATGTTTCTGTTGCCACCTGTGAATTTTAGTGCTCGTGCAAGGTTATGATGCTATTTATGTAGTAGGTGTATATTGAGCACTACTAGAGACATTATCCTGCTAAGGATCACCTCATGAATCCCCGTGGAAATGGAAGATAAGTTCAGGCTTGACAGTGAATCCCTAACCAAATGCAAGGATTTTCAAGAACCTAATAACTGCAATACTCAGCAGGAGCACCTAAACCATTAATCTGATTTGTCAGATTTTGCCATTTTCAATATTTTTCTTGTATTTTTCAGTACAGAGCTTGACATAGAAATATCGGCCTATCGGCTTGTTGACATCAGTGAAACAGAGTGTGGTCAGCCCTTTCAGATGTCATACATAACTCTTTTTTGATGGCCTATTGTATGTATAGAAAACAACAGAGCATCACCTATCATACATACCTAGCACATGTTGGGATCCATCTGGACAAACATTTAGTTTGTTTAGGTTGTTTAAGGAATCAACTACATAAAGTTTTCCTTCTTCATGAGTATTGGGCAGGTTAACTTCCAAGGAAGGCCTCTCCATTGTATCTACAAGAAATAATAATTTCAAAGGTAAATTAAAACATGGATATGGGAAATAACTGGCAGTAGTTGGTGTCCTGTTGCAAGGAAATGCTGAGCAGCCTTAACAACCCTTAAAATAAAGGGATTTGAAGGAGCAGCACACTTAGTAGATCTCTTTCTAGGCAAGGGTAACTTGCTTATTCTTGGAGATCTTTGATGAGTATAAGACTTCAATTTCTACACTGTATTTGTGCACATGTACATACTTAGACATACATATACATGTGTGGAGAAAGAGAGAAAGAGAAAAATCTACTTGAGTGGCTCCACCATTGATTTGAACATTAGTTATTTAGCTGTGTAACCCTTTTGGTTTGGTGTGTACTTGGTAAGACACAGTGAAAGCCAAACTTCCACTAACACTGCCAGGAAGGATGTCGCTCAAGTCCTCTGCTTTCAGAGATAAGAGAGAGAAAGCAAGAACGGGTGTAGGAGATAAGCAGCAAGAATTTAGTTCTGCTTATACACCTTAGAATAGCACTGTGAAGTTATTATTTGTGAAAAACGGAGCAAAAAATAGTCTTCTAATGTGGTTCTACTCCACATAGATGGTAGTTTTGGACAGATTAAAGCCTGATGTCAAAGTCTTTTCTTCAGGCTAATACACCTTGATTTAAAAACAGCACTGGATGGGGTCCAGTCAGCAAAAACAGCTTCTTGGCAGAGTCTGGGTGCGTGAACTCATTGAGTGATTGTTATATAAATATAGTTATATAGAGAAAAGAAACAATACCTAAGCAGGCTGCTTTATGAATTGCACGTTATTCTTTAACAGTCTCTTTCTCTGATTCCAAAAATGTCTTCCAGAAGCAAACTGCAGTTCTTGCCTTAAGAAGATGCTCTAATTAGGCATTTTAGGCTATCCTGGTCAGTGAAAACTCCCTCTGTAATTATTGAAGAAAAATACATACCTCCAGGTAATAATATTCCTCTTATTCTAAGACAGGTCTTTTTGACCCTACAGTCTCAGTCTAAAGGTGCCCTTCCCTTGCTAGTGAATGCAAGGGGGAAGCTCACAGAGATTAGTTTAGACTTGGAGTTGAATACATCTTACCCATTTAGTATTTTACTAAAGCTTTCAAGATCAATTTCACCTGCCAAACATAACACAGCACATCATGGCATGCAAGATTCCTGCTGATGGAGGGTGTCGGGCACCTAAGAGCAATTTCTGCATCCTAGATGGGCTGAATTTCCCTCTTGGCATGTGTCTCCCTCTCTCCCTCTCCAAGCAATAGAGAAGGTGGTGTGCCCAGGTTCCCAACTTAGCACTTAAAAAACTAAAGGAATGCAGGCCTGACTGTTTACAGGCCATGCTTTCCCTTATCAAACCAGATGCAGAAGACTGTCATAATTCTCCCCAATTTGAGCACACGGCCAGGCAAACATTCACTGAGCATCAATAGGTCTGAAGACTAAGTGCTTCCATCACTTCCTGACAATGGGGCTTGTTCTCCTGCTACTGGGGACTGACAGGCCTACATGTGTACTTTTATACTTAACAGAGTGCGAGAAAAGATTACGCCTTTTTTTTTGTTTCCTCTGTTCAGAATTGTTGCTGTAAAATACAAAGATAAGGTAGAAAAGCTGGCACAGTGGTTGCCCGTATCTAGTGTCTTGCTTTTAGGTAGGCAGCAGTAATTTCAGGACAGATGGCTGCGTCCACTGTCCTTCCCCCTAGAACGTTGCATGGTGCTGGGCAGCACGGTCTACGAACCACATCCCCACCAGCATGGGCTGTGTCATCTCCCCACGAGCACCTCCATGGCCAGCTGCAGTCATTAGAGAGCTCTGTGTTTCAACGAGGACGTGCTGTGAGTTACCACCTCGTGCACAGAGACTCTTGGTTATTTTTAGCTTCTGAAGAGCAGTTGTTTCTCTTGGGCATTTTGATTAGTATCTCCCTGCAACTTCAGGGAAGACTCTTCGTCACCACTTGAGCTGTAATGAATGTGAGTACCTTTGATTCAGCAATGTTATGAATTACATGTTACTGCATTCAATATTAATTATTTTAAGCCAATTTCCTCACTGTGCATGTAACCACAGTGAAGATAAAGATTAATTCAACAAAGTCTCTATTATATTTGTTTTATTCCATTTATGCCCTATTCGGGCAAAGGAGAGCGGATACAGACATCAGTGTCACTGGCCAAAAGTATTTATTATTTTCCCAACAAACTAATCTAAACATTGGGGGTTTTGGAGTCACTCTATCTTGTACTTTAGCCTTGCTTAAAGACTTTTTTTCCCCCTGTGACTTCTAAATTTCTTCTTAAGCTGTTGTGGTAAAACTGGAACTTAGAATGAGAACACTGAAAATTATTCACAGGAAAAAAAAGGAAATTAAGTCTTAAAGGAATTAGAAACCAGGAGAATGAAACATTACTTACAACATAACTATGTTCAGGTAATGTGCCAGTATGGAAGAAATCAGCCAGTGAAAATCACCCGAAGAAAACTTGTTCTTCTGTTCCTCTCTCTACTTTTAGACCCATAGGAACCTGTCCAGTCCTGCAGGACCCATGAAGGCAGCTACGAAACAGACTGTCCCTTTCGATCTATATTTAGAGTTCCTCTTGGCTAAGTAAACTGACTTCACAGTATTGATCTATTTAAAAAGAAATCAGCACAAATACAGCTCTTTTTTTATTATATTGGAATCACGGTAATATCCTATCATGGCAAATGAAAAGGTTTGTTACTGATGATCAATACTTCACTAATCTTTTGGTTTATGATGCCTTTTAAAAACTCATTTGCTATGCAGAAGAGTCATATCTACAACACTAGCGATGAGTAACCAGTTTGCTATGCAGAAGAGTCATATCTACAGTATTGCAGTCACGAGTACTTTATTTTAAAGGCATAGACTAGAAAAAACAGGGTATTTTCCTCCTTCTCCCACACTCCTTACAAATTCAAGTGGGACAGTATTATGGGATGGACTAATTTGTTCTGCGTCCTTAGACGTTTAAAAGATAAATCCTGATGAACTGTTTGTGAGTTCTGGTAATTCTTCCTTCCCAGACAGTTCTTTTGATCACTATTTTTTTTCTTGCC
>JAVSBS010013103.1:12850-58150 GCA_033124195.1 Coracias cyanogaster | reverse complement strand
TGGTTAGGGAGATGCTGGGATGAAGGTTGGACTTGATGATCCTAGAGGTCCTTTCCAACCATAATGATTCTATGATTACTATACAATACAGTTTGAAGTAAAGATTTTGTATGCTATATGGAGAAATCTTGCAAAAGATGGACCAGATGATCTGACAGGTCTGTATGATTTCACTTGCTCTGACTTGTTTCCTATCCCTCTAAGTTCCAAGGCTCTTCACTCAGTGTTCCATTTCAGAGTCATTGCAACAGTAAGTTTTTGTTCAGCAATGTCAAAATAAATGCAATGTGGCGAGTTCAACAACTAAAGATCATTCTCTATAAATTAATATTAAGCTGATTTCCTGACGAAAACACAGAAGGAAATAAATTAATTTTATGAAAACCTGTGTCTAGTCTTGTTGTGGCTTCTGGTGGATGGAGTCTTGAATACTTTACTTTTCCAATGAAAAAAGAAAACAGTTGGGGAAAGGGACAATTCACATCAGTTACTTTCAAAATCTAACAGTTACAAGGTCTCCCTACTGAATATGAGATAAAATAGCTATTCTTGTTTTCTTAAACTGAAGTTAGCCATTTATTTAGAAAAATTATGCAGATTATACTGTGCATTAGACTGCACCTTTCAAGCCTGCCAGCTACACCATCAACTTTAATACATATTTGGATAATAAGTTTACAAGAGGAAAATGCAAATATCACTTTAGAAAACTAATACACTGAATTCAGTATTTTCTAAAGTTAATGCTACATAGAAAGCATACCACATTTTAGCAAGAGGCATTGTAGCCCTTCATACATTGACACAAAATGTGGTAAAAAAAAAAAATTACAGGATCCATAGCCTTGGTTTCTATAAAGAGGCGATTTTTTGTATTGTCCCCCCCACCTTAGTTATATTTTTCATAAATTTCAGAACTTGTAACTTGGGAAATGTTCTTCCTCTTTCTTTGTGGCTCAGAGAACTGGCTTCTACTTATTTCTAAATTCCGACGAAGAATGTGAAGCAAATTTCTCCTTCAGGACATAAAAATATTTAATCCAAATGGGAGAGAATGCAAGGGTAAAATAATATGGGAAAGTAAAACATCTTGTAGGACAGGGCTTAAGACACTCACAGTTCTATTAACCAACACCACTACCCTCCTACAGAGAGGGAAATGAGAAGAATTTGCTAAATATAGCTTAGAACTGTTTGGAAGGATGCCTGTCCTTATTTGTGCATTCATCTGTTTAATTGTGGGCAATACAGCCCACTAGACAGCCTTGAGGCAAGCGTGCATGTTCAATATTCTCTGAATTATATAATCTCAACTAGAGATTGGACTTAATTACACAGTTTACAACAGTATAAATGAAAACTCTGTATTTTTAAATTCTTCACAGTCACAAGTACCTCTGAGCTTCCTTACTCAGGTTTGGGAATGTACTAAGCGCCTTCAAAACTGTGTGCAGTTTTAAACAGGCATGATGAAACAGGCCACAGAAATCCTGTGTTTACTGTACGGCCTCAAGTGTTCCATAGCCAGATGTATACAAATAACACACTTATATTTCAACATCAAAAATCAAATTTCATGCTAAAAAGCTCCTCTTAGTTTGGTTTTAAATATATTTTTAAATAATTGCAATAATTTAATTCTTTAAACATACCTGTCAGTACACTTTACTAAATTAATCCATCTTTATTTGAAAATAAAGCTGAAACAACCACACAATCTAAAGAGAAATAAATTTATACATGCAATGCAAACCTTTGGAAGGATTCCTGAACCTAACTCCCTTGGTCTCGGTGACAATATTGTTAAGAAATATAATAGCATTTAACCGGCACTGGGTGCCTGAATCCCTTTAAGAGTCTGGGCCCAAATTCCTAAGGGATCACAAGAAGTCTCAGCCAAGGTATCAACTTATTTATAAATCACAGAGATTCTCACATATTCCTTTTAGTCAGGATTCAATCACCACTGATCTTCCTTCAAAGGAAATCTGAGCAAGCCAGGCTGCAAACCTCATCAGACCTCTGCTGCTTGTTAGCAAAAGGTTCAACAGCTCAAGAAATTCCTTAGTGAATTTTCCATTCCCTCAGTAAGGCTCAGAAAAAGTACAATGATAACTGTCCAGAAAAATAAAAATTTTCCATTGGGAAGAGTGTGTTCAAACAGGAAACAAAAATCCATTGGAAAACAGAATCCTGTATTATCTCTTCATCATTTAAATGCAAATACTTGCCTAGTATTCTGAAGAAATTAATCTTTATACAATTAATATATAAAGCTTTTGTTATTTTTCAATTTAGAAACCACTGCTTACAACACAAAATGGTAAGTTCATTATTCGACCATATATAATTAGACAAGTTAGATTAAAACTTCCTGGAGAGCTAAATGAATGTAACAAGCTTTAGTTCTGTTTAAACATTTACGTCTTCAGTCCTTTAAAAACTAAAGTTCCTGAAATTCAGTGTTATCACACTGCTTCTGTGCTTCAAAACATTGAAAAGTTTTTTGTGGCATTTTAAATTAAATGAGGCATTTATTTCCTTGAACAGACAGGTGAACAGGGGCTGGGATTTGGAAACCCCACTATCAACACAGTAAATAGTTTGTAAAAGCTGAAGACTGTTTATCACCTACAGGAACATACCATCATGAAACATTGGTAAAAATAGATAATGTACCAAAATTCTTCCAAGAAAACACCCTCATTTTGCATAGGGCAAAATACCAGCACAAAGCATGTTCTCAAGAACCAGGACACTATTCATGAGCTAACCCACTAAGAAAACTGGCTGGGGAACACCATTCTGTCTGGATTCTTATTTGTCATACCTTGGGAATTTTATCTCAGCGTTAAGCAACAAAACAATATGTAACACACATAAAAACCCCCATAATATCCTACTTGAATTTCATTAGATTTAGTCCAAGCTTGGTGAACATCTGAAGCACAAACCAGCCCTTTTATACTGTAACTGTTCCTACAGCAGATACAATGCCGCTAAACAGCAGACAGGCAACAAGTAAGATGAAGAAGTTAACCAAGAACTAGAATTTTATTTCATAACCTGGAAAAAGTAAATTTGAAGGCATTCATAACTCTGTACTACACTGATACTACTCCCGTTAACAAACTGTAGGTGTGTGTGGATATAAAGACGGTAACACCATAGCAATAGAAGGCTGTCTGCCTAGGAAGCCAGTGTGTGCAATACTTACAAATTTGAGTTTTCTGTTTTACATTCAAATAAAAAAAAAAAATTAATAAAGTATACATGAATCTGTAGGAATCACTGAATCTGGGGTTTCATATAGGCTTCACATACCAAGATTATTTGATACATTAAGTTTTCTTATCATGCTTAAAATCCAGCAAGTTATTTTACTCTATTTGGTATAAGTCACAGTAATTTTCCCTTGAACTTGTGGCTAATCATCTGATCAACAAAAAGAATTAGCAAGTAAGGGAATAAACACTTATCTCCAAGAAGCTATGTATTACTTTCAAGGAACACTGGTATTCCCAGATTCTTGGTGATAATCTGTGCCACTGACTTGAGGCTTGGAAAAGAAAAATCAGAGGACAGGATCAATCTTCTAGAATGTGTTCCTCTATTAGAGAGAGACACTGAAAGACTACAGAATCAGAGAGTATCTCAGGTCAGAAGGGACCCATAAGGAGATGTATCAGTATTAAGAGAAAATTACATTCCAGTTTAAGGAGAGAACTGGAATAAGGGTTACTGTTACTGATAAAGAAAGTCTACCAAGGTTTCACACCTATTGATTATACAATTCAACAAGCTTCCATCACTACATCACATAAAAAACAGTCCCTTACCCTTCACCTCTAAAATACTGCCTCAGGATAGGGAACATGGTTTTTTACTTCCATTATCTTTCAGCCTGAAGTGAGGAAGTGCCTTGGTCCTGAATCAGAACCCACAGGAATTTAGCAAGTGCTGTTTCTGCTTGTAGTAAAATCTTCAATATGTAATTTACATCTTGATATGTCATCATTTCTTGGTATTTAACTTAGTTTCTCTAAAGTAGAGATTTTTATTACATAAATTATGGAAGTAGTAGACAGAGTGTAGTGGAGACAGTATAAATTTCTGAATCAATACAAAATTTGTCCCTGGTACTAGTTGTTATTCTATGCAGGTGTGCTATTGATTACAGTTATAATGGTCTCACTTTAGCTGCTGTCAATAACTCACTACTTCTATCATCACACTGAATTAAAGAAAAACCAGTTTAAAAATATGTGAAGTTATACTAGCCTGTGGTGCAAAGGAGAACACTGCCTGTTTAACTTAGGATTCGTGTTTGAGACTTTGCTTGGCATTACACTGACAAAAAGTCAAATGTGGTATTTAAGGCAGAAGTGATTATGTCTTAAAAACACTGGAAAACTCTTAAATTTATAGCTATTGCATACAATAAAACGATGCTTTCAATACCTTGGGACCATTATTAGGATACACTTACTGTTATGCCAAACTGAATCAAAATTTTATGGATGGTTATTGTCATTTTACTGATCAGCATGACTGAAGCTTCCTTGCATCAGATTAAGAATGCTAGAATGAATGTTAGATTATTTCACTTTTTTCCAATTTCTAAATCAAAACTTGACAGCAATATACAACAGCAGGATACTAACCATAAACCAAAGATTTGTGAAATATTGAAAAGTATAAATAACATTATTACCACAATTGGATGAAACCGTTTATTAACGCTAGCATAGGTAAGCATTTTTCCTTTAAATACTTCAGAGTAGACACAGAGCAAAAAGAGAACACCTATTGTCACCAGCCTATCAAAAGGGAGAAACAGATCCAGACGCAAAAGACAAGACTTCCTACTTCCAGCAATCTGATCTTTATGACATTTTAAGCCACTGTAGAAGATTAACAAAATGTTACGATTATATATCAAAGAGCAGAATACTGTTTAAGAAGCCTACAACAATCATTACAGTGTTCTGTACACAATCTAGAGAAGCACCGCTTAAAATAACCCTCACATCATTTTAAATGAACACTGTTTTTGAGAGACCTTAAATGGCATTTCCTATGTATCTCCTGTTGGTGCTAAAGGGATTCTCCTTGACAAGCCCAATACAACACCGCAAGTCATGCTCATGTCTGTATTTCCCTCCATATGCATTTGTCTAAGGCTTCCCTCTTTCCCACAAATAGCAAAACAGGAACAGAAACTCCTAGAGTCGTAAGCTTATGAATTCTACTAGACTGCTCTAAGTGACGTTATGTCAATACACATCACAAGAAACTAAACCAACCATCAACAGAACGTTCTGACAACTGCACAAAATGACCAAAATATTTTTTCCCTTCAACTTCGTACAATTAACCTCATTGCTTAGGTGCATGAACAGTTGTCTAAAGAAAATTCAGCGCATCAATGAGCAATTAAGATAACCACCACGTGAAAGCTCTTCAAAGTTTTGATGTATCCATAACAAGACTAATACTCATGCTGTCTCACTTTCAGCACCTGATATACATGCTTAACTTAGGAAGCCAGTCTCCCTGTACTACCCATATTAGCTACTGAACACAGAAAGATGGGCTACTTCAAAGTGCCAGTTAAAACACTCGATTCAAACTCACAGACTGAGTCAAACCCCAGACAAGTCTGTCTGTCTCTACCCACTGCTTTCATTTGCAGCCAGAAGTGGCTACCCTCTAACTCAGGCATCTAACGGATGTGCCCAAAGTTACTGTAACTACCCCAACGTAAGCCTCACAACTTAGCTTCTCCTTCCCCAAGACAGTGTGTGCTTTAAGAGCCATATTGTAATTTGCTTTCCTGTGGGGAATCTCTGCAACCTTTGCTACTCTGCATACTGTCAAAAAGATTATTTTTTTTTCATTTAAAACCTGCAAAAATAAGTATACCCAATATCACTAGATACATTCAGCTCTCATCAAGCTGTGAGCCCAGCAGACATGGACACTGTTGATTAGTTAAACATTGCAATACAGTTTCTTAGCCATAGGGATAATGCAGTAAAAGTCTGTGCAATCACTTCTGTCACAGCTCTGCATACCAGTTACTTAAAAATTTATCCCAACATAACTCAAACTAAATAGAGAATGTTTACTGTAATGAGGAGGTCCCATGGAGAAATTGTGCTGATATGCTTCCAACTCGTGGGGAGAAATTACACCATCAGAGCAGATGAAGAAAGGCAACTACAGTAGCTCCAGTTTCACCAACTTCACATTGCAACAATGTAGAAAATACTTTCTTACAGCAACAAGTTAAGGTGGTGTTTTTCTGCACAAAACCCCCATGATCATTTCTTTTACAATAGCAGAAACAACAGGGAGGGGCAATTAAAAGAAAAGAAAAAAAGGCACATGTCATATAAAGTCCAGATCCTGGAAAGGTTTTTTTTCTTGCCACTACTCCAAAATCAGCTACTGTTCAGCTCCTCAAAGCCAGTCGATACCACTGCACCTGTAAGAATTCTTTCAAGGATTACTTCATTAGATAATTCTAAATATATCCAACTAAAAATGCACATCTTGATACCAATCCCCTGATAAGTCCACTCCTCTCAAGGATGACTGGGCAAAGGAAGCCTAATGCTACACTCTCAAATTATTAAATTCTGAAACAAAGAAGGAAAAGAAGAAATACTTTGAGTTTACCGTAACTAGACAATGTCAGGACTGGCCCCAAACTGATTTACTCGCTTCTTCCCTCTCACTTGCAATGTTTAAGCTGTAACTCTTCAGTAATGTATTTCAGAAGACAGTAAATGCTTCACAACTCTTAAATAAACCATAAGCAGCTAAACAGTAACTGTTCTAAAGGACAAAGGCCTGTTGGCGCGGCTCTAGACTTCAAGCTTCCAATGGCTTATGATAGCAATAAGGCAAACAAAGTAAATAATAAAAATGAAATTCTGAAAGATACCTTGACAGTGTTCTTTTAATCTTTAGGCAACTTGAGATGTCATGTAAGCACTGAAGCAGCAAAGAGATGATACTGCTTAGATAGCAAGAATTTCAATTTCTCCCTGACCCACAAATCATAAGCTAACAGATTAGTGGGGCACTGGCATATATCCATACAGTAGCTCATAGAAACCTTGTTCCAGCTTCTGAAACAACATGTGTGTGCTCTGAGATGCAGGAAAACCATAATTATAACATCAACCAAACCATGCACAGAAGATTTTTGACAATGCAGCCAAGGACCTTATGGTCCTACGGACCTGTATTAGAACAAAGATCTTCAATTGTCTAAGAAAACAGTCATACCTGTAAATATATAGGTATAGACCAGACCTACATATAGGCCAGAAAAATGAAGGTATACTGCACGTAGTTCAGAAACAGAACAGTCTTCCCAGTGCAGTATAAACTGGGGAGTACTGCAGAGAAGCACACTCCTGCTCATGTGTTCTTAACAGATCCCACTGCCTTGTAATACAGCCCCCAGCAACCAGACAAGTGTTGGATGGAAGTTACTTTATTGGAATCTGTGATCTGAATATTACAACTTGCTCTTTCTAAATATACTCTACATTCAAAATCACTCATCTTGTCTCTTTGTAATTAATATCAGCTAATTACAGAGGATTAAGACTTGTAGAATGAGACCAAGAGAACCTTCACAAAGACGTATTTGGAGAGATGCTGAACTGCACATACTTTGGCTCACAGATGCTCTCCTCAGCGTACTGTTGCTGGAAAACATTTTCTATCTTGTGCAAAAGGTCTGCAGTTGAGAAAACACAGGTTTAGATATCTACAGAAGTACCCAGTGATTCTGTTTTTCTAGGTTAACTCTTCAGAGGGCCCAATTTTGAAAGACAGAATTAAGCAGATCCCTTGACTTTGATTGTGGCCAGCCTCGTAGAATCAACTTTAGATGGCTCTTACTTGGAACCAGTGACATTTCCATCAGTTTTATTTAGATTGCACAATAAAAATATAACTACATAGCAAAAGATAAGGGTATGAATACAGTACCAAATTTGCAAAATTTTATAATCAGTTGAAAAAAAAAAAATCAATAAAGCCAGTCATTTCAGGGGTATAATAGTACCTTACCTAGTTAAGATTCGTTACTTTCAGAAAGAGGCCATTTGTTTCAATAGTGGTATGCTCCCAGTAATGACAACTATTGTGAGAAAATATATTCAGTCATTTTCTTTGTGGGAAGGATAATGACTAGATATGAGCTTCATTAACTAAACTGAAGTGTTTTCTACAACAGATTAAAATATTTTCAAATGCCATGCATATATACATTCCTACTGGGTCTCCTGTACATTTTTTACCCCCAAGATTAATTGATGTTCCAAGAAAGGCATGTATTTTGATGAGTCAAAATGGCAAACTATCCTGCAACACAGTGGTAATCAATGAGTCTCATCAGGACTCTAAAATGATATTTTGTTTCATGTAGTGGGTATAAATTAATGATGAATAATAGATGTTGTCCACTATTATGAAATGATTATCCATTTATATTACACACCAAAAATGCTACTACTTGAAAATGTGGCTGTAAGAGGCTTGGCTGCCATCCTTTCAGAGGACTGGATATTACTACATTGAGCTGCCTGTTCTTAAAGCATTGCAGAAAAGCAAACACATAAAAAGAATTAGATTCACTAGAATTAATTTGTCTTACATGCTATTTAAAATGAATGCAACCTAAGCTAACACAGAAGATCTAGACCTCTGGAACATCAGCATGCAGAGCCAGAAGTAGCTTCACAGCTTGTTTTGGATTGCCTGTGAAATGCAAGGGTAGCAGCAAAAAGGACAAACAAGGAACAAAAAAAACTTGCCCCACAGTTTTTGGGATTTGGCTTTGTTTACACAAGTTAGCTGAGGGATATAAAAATCACTTCATTATATAAGATGGTTGTTAACTTCTTTCAGATGTTGAGATAGGTGGCTAACCTTCCTGCTCCAGCACACACACCCTGCCTGGGATTTAAGAGAAGACTTCAACATCTCCTTGTTCTATTTTAATGCTTAAACCCATGATATTGCTAATACTCTTTTCAGAAGTAAGCATGTTTACCAAGTTATAGGTATACTCTATATGTTTTGCATTATGGAAAGAACACTTTTTTTCTAAAAATATGTAGATTTTAATCTTAACAGAAATCTCAGTGCTAATTTCCAAGTGACTCATATGAGCCTGAATAAGGTAACCGCACAAAACACATCCAATAAATTCTTTCCCTAAACATATTGGTATAAGCCTGGAGTTGCCCTTTTTCCTCCTCCTTTTGTGGAGATAGGCAATAAAGAAATTGGCCTAATTCTTCTGCTTTGAAGATTACTATGATGGTTATTAGGAACAGAATGTACTCACACTAGACAAGATACTGTCATACTCTGGCCAAACTGTAAAAACAAGGTAAATGTAGTCTCACACTTAGCGCTACAGCATTTGTTTACAATGTTTGTGTCAATGATTTATACTCACAATTAAATATTAAGAGCAACAAACTATAAACCTGGTAGCACAAGAATTCAAACAGGTTTTCCTCACTCTGTCAATTCTGACACTAATCAAGATCCAACAACAGCACTGCAGAAATAATGTGTTGCATTACATAAAATCAAATAGAGAAGCTTAGTTTTATATAACTGTAATATGGATGCAGATGGTCTCCAGGATGAGTTCCTCTCTAAACTGCAGTTTGTACAAAATCTGAAGTATAAGCAAAAGGCAGGAATTTCGTCATTTCTAGTGCAGTGTCCTAACCCAGCATAATGGGGAATCTCTATTTGTAACTCTTACCAGTCCTTCCAATATTCAATAATTGCTGAGACTTAAATCCATTGCAAAGATTTTGAATGAGTAGATGAAAATCAAAGAAGGGAACTACTTTTTACCCATGCTAGCTAAATAGTTAGGTCAAATCCAGAATTATATTAAATTCAGTTATTTATGTCAACAGCAGCTATGACAAAAATAAAATCAGTAAAGTCAATTTTATAAAGATCACCAATGTCAAAATACATTCTATGCATCTCTGAACAATAGATGACGATAAACTATGCAGTGAAAGTATGCAGCCAAGCTGTATTGCTCTAAGCCTTGCCCTCCTGATACATTCCTTTAGCCAAGCAATGGGAAGATAAACCCATTTGCCTAATGGAGCATATAATTTAAATATTTCAGACAAGCATTTACAGAGATGCTGCTTAAAATAAATTTAACAACCATCCCTCCAAATATCTTGCGTGATGATCACAGCCTAGTTCAGAACTTGTTATTTTTCTGTAGAAACTCCAAACTATCCAGCTCTTTCAGTTAGCCACCATGTATATCCTTTATTACTTTAGTGTAACAAATCTTTTTTTATCCACATCAGATTTAACATGAAGCTGCAGTTTTTCTGTTTCGCGGTGCCTTGCAACATTGCTAAAGCCACTAAAATTTCAGATTTTGCTACTGCACCATGCTGTCCTGCATAATTTTGTAAACAAAATGTGTTTAATATTATGGAACCTTAAAGGTCTAATGTACTTAATACAGACTGCAGCACTTCATCCACAGGAAGATACAATCAACCAATGTCAATATTCTGTCATTTAGAATCCTGGTTTTTACCACAAAGCATTCCTATTAATAGAGGACAGCATGGTTTCTCTCCCCACAAACTTGTATCTAGTGGTTAAGATATTATTAGTATAAAAACAGGTCTTCACTTGATATAAAAAAATCTGCTTAGGCTTTCTTTTTTTAACATGCTAAGAATCACATTTTGTATTGTGACCTACCTAAGGCACAACAGTCACTGTAAAAAGCAAAGTACATGGTATAAGAATCCCTCTTTCCACATAGACAAACAAGTGCCTACGTTAAAAAAAAACGGGGAGAAAGGCAGTTTTTACCATTTGCACGCTAGAAGTGAACATTTTAAGGGGTTGATTGATCAAGTTCTGCAAACATTAGCTTTTAACAATGAACAGCAACATGGCAGGAAAAAATGAAAAGAAAAAACCTTAACTTTGGGTTTTAAGTCCGTAACGCACTTCACGTTTTCGAAGAAATAGGTTAGTTTTGTTCGGTCTTTGCTACAAAGAGACTCATCTCCTCTGCACGCCACAAATAACCTGAGCAATTACCTCCTTCCCTGACGAGAACTGCCCATCATATTGCAGGATTAATACCATCTTGGCTTGTTCGGGGTTGCTCGTGTGTGTGGCTTGCGTATATAATTTTAGCCTTTCGTACACACCAACTCAGCGTTGCGTATCTCACGATAAAGTGACGAACGCTGTTAAACCTTAAACAGCAATCTTTAGCAAACAAAGGCGGCCAGCCTGCAATCGTGATGCAAAATCATCCCAAACCTACTACACCCTGCAAGGACCTCACAGAAAATCCCCCGGCATCTCATTCATTCCCCCCAGCCCAGCGATCTGCTCACCATCTCCTCCGTCTTCTCTTATTTCTCTGTCCTCAGCTTATTTTCCTTGCTTCTGCTGGCTTCCCGGAGGCTGGTGTACCAAAAAAAAAAAAACAGGGGGTGGGGGGGAACCCCCCAACTCTTCAATAAAGCGCTCAGCAGCCGCTGGGCAGCACACCAACGGCAGCCCCTCGCCGTCCCCTGCCGCTCCCCGCTCCCCGCTCCCGGGAGCGGTGCTCCCCGCCCGCCCTGCCCGCCCCGGCGCCGCCCGGCTCCCGCGGAAGGGAAGGGAAGGCGCGCCCGTCCTCCCGGGAGAGCGCCCGGGCTGCACCAGCCTCTCCACCGCCTTCCTACCCACCAGCAGCGCGGAGCAGACGGAGCCGGGCTGATTTTCCCCTCCCACCTCCACATTCCTATTTACAAAGGGGATCCAAGACCATCCTCACCCAGCCGGGGGAGGAGGGGCTGGGCGCGATCGTTAACCCTTTTCGCGCGTTTACCTTTCCTACTCCGCCGCCCGCGCCTCCCGCGCGCGGGGGGGTCTCCTCTGCAAAGCGCGCGAAGCCGCCGCCGCGAGGCCTCCGGGGCCGCGCTCCCGCACCCAGCCGGGCTGCGAGCCGCCGCGGCGCGCGGGCCGGGGAGCGCAGCGAGGCCGCGACCCACACCCGCGAGCGCTGGCCCCGCGACCCCCGCCTCGCGCTGCCTGTCTGCGGCCGGCACGCAAACCGGCGCGCTTGCTCCCGCGCCGCGAATTTTCCTATTGGGCAGTTCCTTTGCCGTCGCGGCCAGCAACCGAAGCCTCATTGGCGCGTTTCCGCGCCGCTCCTGGCCGCTCGGCGCGGCATTGGCCGGCGGAACTGTCCGTCCGAGCGGGGCGGGCTCCGCCCTTCGGCGGGCGCGCGGGGCAGCGGGAGCGGCTGAGAGGAGCCGCCGCGGGAGCGGGAGCGGGGCCGGCGCTGCCCGCCCGGCGCGGCACCGGAGAGCGGAGCACCCGCGGCGTGCGACCGGCAGCAGCGGCAGCCACCGTTATGTCACCTCACCGGACGGGTACGCGAAGCGGCGCAGGCCGGCCTGCGGCGCAGCCCAAGGGCGCTTGGCACAGGTCGGGGCGGGGAGGTTCTTGGCGCCACCGGTGTCTGCGCCGTGACAGGGGCTGCTCAGGTGCAGTGCGGGCAGGTAATGCTGCCACGGCATCCCCAGGGTCTTGGCCAACTTGACCTGTTCGACGGTGGCAGCGATCCGTGCTTCGGGCTCGCCTCCTAGCCTTGTCTTTGATAAGCTGGGTGGCTTGAGCTGCCCGCCCCGCTGCGGTTTATCTCCTTGGCTCCCCCCTTCAGCATGTTTGCGTTCCTCCTGTGACTTGTTCCCAGGGTTTTCCCCCTCCTCTCTAACCCTAGGTGCAGAAACGGGGCAGCGTTCCGGTGTTACTGGTGCTGCAGGCTCCCGTCTCCCCTGTGTATTCTCTACTCTATACATGAAAGGATTACATTAGTCCAGTTTACCACAGTTGCCCTGAGAGGTCATGTTGAAACATTTATATAGCTAAATTATTTTCTGAAGTTGTTTCTCCCAAGCTAGCCCCCATCCCTGCATTCTTTATTTCTGGATGTGTTTGCTCACATTTTCTGACATTAAAAATGCACTTTATTGGACTAGGAAGATCTAATTGGGCACATCAGATGGTTCCGTAACTAATCAGTCATGTGAATTATCCACTCATCTACTAAGCTACAGATTTTACTGGTAAAGATCTTACATCGTCTAGACAATTGATAGAGATATCAAATAGGATCAGAGCAAGAACTGAGCTCTAGAAAACACTGCCTGGGTCACTGATGTCTGCTCTTTAGAAACTACTTCTAAGAGCTCTCAGGGAAAAGATTTAATCCATTTAAAGTGTGCTTTATGTATTCTAACCAACATGCATTCCAGCAATTAAAAGATGGAACAAAGTTTTGAAGTAAATGTCAGGACTATTTCAGTTTTTGTGACTAACTCAAGACAATTCTACAAGCTTTTCACTAAGCTTCTGCTTGGTTTTTAGCTTTCCCCTGTAGAGGTTTTGCACTGACAGCCAGTACCACTCTCTCCATTAAAGATACATAAAGTGGATACAGAATCACTGCCTACTTGTGATCAGATTATTCGAGTTTGACAAACAGTGGGAGATATAGATAGATCCCCTCAGACAGAGTCTAAAAGGGACAACAATAACCATGCTGTTTTAGGCAGAACAAAAAGTAGACACAAGAAATAGCAGGAAGTCTCAATGGCCACCATATCCAGTATTCACAAATCCTTGCAGAGAGCTGTTTTTGTGAAGCCTAAAAAACATTTTTAAATTACTCTGAAGTTATCCTAACTTCTTATATGTATTAAAAACAATGAAAAAAAAAATCATTAAAACCTAACATCATTAAGTTGTATGTCTATGGACAGTTTTCCTTTTCTTCCCATGGGCATAACTCCTACTGAAGGTATGCAAACCTATAATCTGAAGATTTTTTATGGGTTTCAAGCATAGAAGCTAAATAATCTTTGGTCACAGTGATGAGCCTGTACTTTGAGAAGCAGGGTAACAGCAAAGAATAATAAATTATATTTAATGTGCATACATTTTACCGATTTTAATGTAATGGAGATGAAAAGATTTGTATAATTTATCTACTCATTCATCAGATGATAAGTAACATCTGACCTTTTAAGTCGCAACTCTGTACCTGAAAACATTAATGTATTTTAGGTTTATATGTATTAAGGTTGATACATGTAGGTAATAACTACAATCTATTATTGTGTTTCTAAGGCAATAGTACAAATAATGATGATAGTATACTCACCCAGCATTTTTCATCAGTAGATCTCAAAAGACCTTGCAAAGGTCGATGCTATCATCCTGTTGTTGATGATGGAGAAAGAAAGTATTGTTGCTCAATGTCATATGCCAGACCAGTG
Source organism: Coracias cyanogaster (assembly GCA_033124195.1). Classification (NCBI taxonomy): domain Eukaryota; kingdom Metazoa; phylum Chordata; class Aves; order Coraciiformes; family Coraciidae; genus Coracias; species Coracias cyanogaster. The sequence goes on along the minus strand of JAVSBS010013103.1, from coordinate 43,769 downwards.
GTAAAGCTAACAATTGACTTCAGGTTTTCTGCATCCAGGATGAAAGGTTTTGCCTCGCAAGCCACTTTACGCACTCATATACCCCTGGGAGTTCTTTTCAATAGTGTTCCAAACGTTGTGTACTTTGTGTTAGAACCTAGGAGAGCAGTCAAGCCTTTTCTTGTCTTCCTTTGTAGGCTTCAGCATAAAACATTTTTAATTTACAGGCTCCACTGAAACCCTCTATTGCCACCCGTGAAAAAACATCAGAAGTTTGAAATCTTGCTTGAAAAATCCATGAGTAAGTTAGTATTTCAGTCTGAAAGGACAAAAAAGTGTCACAGATCGAATCCCAGCCTGTATCTGCAGATCTAGGAAAGTTACTTTACATTTAATTATCAGTTCTGATTGTGCTGTGCTTAATAACTGAAAGCAATTTTGGCTTTGTCACTTGTGTTTTCCTCAATCCCCAGGAAAGCTGTTCTGGCCTGAATTCATGCCATTGTAAGCTCAGGGCTCAGTGACTTCGGGATTTTCTGGAAGCGGAGTCTCTCCTGAAGGCAGCCCCGTTAGCGCCCGTCCCACCAGTGACCTTGTTCTAGAAATGGGTAAGCAGCTACATCCAAACTCGCCAAGACTGCGGCCAACCCCGGCCTGGGTGTATCACTCCTCAGAGATATGAGCCCTTTGATGCTCAGATCAGGCCTTTGATGTTGCTATTTCATACTCTGGAACAAAAGGCACTGGACAGGGGCTGAGGTAGCCAAGAAGCAGCCCATGCACTTGGACGGTACCAGCGAGAACTTCTTCAGTCCGTTGCGGTGCACACGGACAGCGGGCTGTGTTGAGGTGACGTGCCTCCAGCACCCGGTGCCGCCTCCAGGCGCTCCTCACGCCGTGGCGGGCAGGCCTCGGGGCCGGGCGGGCAGCTGGAGGCCGCGGCCCCGCTCATGGCTCCCGGGGCAGCGGGGGAAAGGGAGAGGGCGGCGCCCACCGGGCACCTGTGTGCGAAGCAGCCAATGGCAGCTCGGGAAGCAGAGGCGGGGATCCGGCCCTCCAATAGCGCGCGGGGGGACGGGGCGCCCGGAGCCAATAGGGGCGGGCGTTGTTTTGAACTGGCAGCGCTCCCGGAAGCGGGGCTGTGCTGGTGTCCGCGGCGGGCGCTGGGTGAGTGCGGGGCGCGGCGGGTCCCGGCCCTCTGCGGGGCCTGGCGGAGGCACTTCGGGCCGGAGCCCCTCCCGGTTCGCGCCTGGGTGGGAGCGGTGAGGGCCAGGCTCAGAAATAGCCTTGAGTCGCTTCAGCCGTCACGGGTGGGGAGCGCAGCGCGGCTGGGCGCTCATGGGCCCCCGGTCTGGGTGGGGGGACGGACGGGGAGCGCCTCAGGCCGCGGCGGGTCCCGCCCGGCCCAGCGCCCCGCGGCAGCGGGGCTGCAGCCGCCCCTCAGCGCGGAGGCCGCGAAGGACACCGCGGCTCCTCAGCGCCTTTCGCTCCAGGAGTTCTGTAGACTGAACTTTACCAGCAGCAACTACTGGATTGCGTTAAAGTGTCAGCCAACACCTGTTTTCTTTGGTTATGTGGTGGCCTATCATTCTTGTGCCGCTGGTAGGTCGTTGGTACTTGAGTCACATACAAGAGTTTGATGAAGTAGTTGTGTTAACATATGGTGACCCTTTGATGGCAGTGTGTCAAGAAATAGTCATAGAAATATATAGAAAACTACCGATGCGTCAGTTTGTGGGTATGGAAAGCACTGGTGTTTTTTCAGAGGTACCTGTTGTGATTGTGTGATGCCAGCAGAGCCCAGGCTGCTCTGAGGCATGCCCAGTTACTGGTTCATTCTCTGTCGTGCATCATACTGCTTTGGGAAGTCAAAATATGTAACAGAAGCTGGACTTTTTTCAGTTGAAGTCAGTAACTTTTCTTTTTTTTTTTTCAGTTGAATTGTTTTCACGGTTCCCATAGCTCCCAGCAGCCGTTTGCGGTTTGACTGAATTGATCCTGTCTATACAAAGAGCCAAGTATCTTGGCTCTAACTGAAGCGAACTTGATATGTATTTTCATTATAAATATTTAGTATCTTAAATGAAGTGATTAAAGGATAGGCTAGTGTTTTCCTTTGTAATTGTCTTAGTATATCTGGCAATGCTTCAGTGCAGTAATGTTAACTACTTATATTTGTTCCAGAGTCAACAAGAGGACATCTACCATCATAGCAACTATATTGTTGACAGTGGCAACAATCAGACCTGTAACATACCTGCAGTGAAGTCCCTAGGCCTAGACACTAGCACTGCTCTTGTGAGAGCAACTCCAAGTGAACCTGCAGAATGCTGATAGGGATCAAATTACTTCTATGGGCATGCTTTTTTAAAAAACATATTAAAATTACAACTAAATAAATAACAGCAGAGCTACCAAAATTCTGTTGTCCTTGCCTTATGTCTTCTAGAAGGATTACTTGAACTCAAAGCAATAAGCTTTGAAGCTCTTTGTGTGTTGCAGTGTTCATTTTGTATCTGTTATCTTGAAAGAAATGAATGTGTTTTTTCTTAAGTAAGGATACTTACAGGACTCCTTTCATCTGTTGCAGTTTGTGGGGTGGTTTTGGTCCCTTCCTCCCCCTGCAGTTCTGTAGGATGTCTGTCACCCTGTAGCCTCCTCTAAGTGGTGTTCAGGGTAGGTAGCGAGCTCAGAGTTACTGCAGTGTGGGTAGAGTGGGAATAAAAACACACTTATGAGAGTTAGGGATTACAGCCCTTTGCACAGGAAGTTAAGCTTCAGAATGTAAGACCAACTGTACTGGGTCAAGTCAAAGGTCCTCACTGGTATTCTAACTCAGGGAGGCCCGAGAGGAACATCTCTAGGGAAGAGCATAAGAACAAAGCAAGTGTATATGATTCTTCCACTAAGTATTTTCTCCAGTTACTTGTAACGTAGACTTGCTATGAGTAAGAAATGGAAAACAGATTTTCTTCCTCTAAAAAAAGGGATTCCTAGCTGGTTCCTCTGTGAAGAAAACCTAAGAATTGTGAAAGCTAAAAATAACACTTTGCCTAAAAGGAGAAGTCTGGCAAAAGACTGAGTCTGCAGATCTGTGGCAGAGAAGAAGATAACATGATTGAGAAACGGAGGGAAAGGCTGTCTTGCTCCATCCCTTGCTAACTTTTTAAAAACGTGTTGTGGTGAAAGGTGATGTTTACTGGCCTTTGTTTCTCTTGGGAGCAGTAGAGTGGACTTAATTAGTAAAATGTCAGAGACAGAAATTGAGGAGCTAAAAATAAAATTAGCTCATTAAACTTGGGAATGGCATGTACCTTACATGTTATGTTCTGTGTTTTCACAAGTGTTCTATCTTGCACTGTTTCTCTCACCTTGGTAATGTTACAAACCCCAGGTTAGTTACAAATTATCTTTATACAGAGCAACCTGAAAGGCATTAGATCATGGATCCATCTATTCCACCTCATCTTTATCTTTATTGACTGGTATTAGTACACCGAAGCATGTGCTACACAAGCGAAGTGGGAAAGCAAATCAGTAAAATGCTTTAAAATGCAACGGAGAGACCGTTTTCTGTACCTAAAAAAAGGTAGATGACTTGATTAGTTAATCAAGCATCTCTTTTTTTCCATTATTTTAAAGTTCAGTATATAAAAAAATCTCATTCCACTACTGAAAGAAAATGCATCCAGCTTTATTATTTTATGGGTATCTGAGGAGTGTAGTGCTCGGTTTCCTTTTGAAAAATTCAAAAGAAGCTGTAAAATAGTTTTAGACTCTGCTGACCACAAGTTACTGTTGTGGTACTTAAAACTCTCAGAATCCAGTGACTAATGATCTTTAGCTGTCTCTTAGAATGCACCTAAACAACAGTTTTGGATCAGTTGAGAAGCAATTGAGATCACTGCGGTAACTGACAGATGTTATTTATGATGCTTCATTTGTGAGAACAAAATACATAACAAATGGCTTCATTTTTCAAAGGCTGCTACTGGGAGTTCTTAAGGGTAAAATGGTTTCATGCCAAATTGTGAACTGATTGCTTCTAATCAACCAAATGATGGTAAAACCTTATGAAAAGAACATACACAATCCATCATGTTTTGGTCTCTTGATAGTTCCTCTAAACACTACCTTATGCTGGCATGTATCCACTCAGGCTTTTAGCAGATCGTTAAAACGAGCAGAGCACCACACTTCACTAAGAGTACAGTAGCACAGAATAAGAATGTTAGTTACTTCAATTTCCTTTCCAAATCAGCAGTGCCATTTGGAGCAGGATACTGAATTATAGGATGTTTGTAACTCTTGTCAAGATGGTTTGTGTGTATTAGGCGTAAGTTAGCAAACTAGAAACATATTACAAAAATAGGAGATTATTGCTATCATTTCATCCTTGATAAATGCTGTCTTATTGACTAGGAATAATCAAACTAGATTTTATAAAAGCTCATTATGCAGATAGCAGTAAGTCTTCACTGTGCCCCCCTTAGAGTGGAGTTTTTCCGCCCCATTCTGCAGACCTTGTGTTGCACAGTATGCATATTCTGGCTTGTATTGTCTGCAGAGAGGAAACCCAGAAAGCACGCGTTGTGCCACAACTTAGCCTTTTATATTTGAACTTTTTAACTAAGCCAACTTCTCTGCCTCTAAGGATAGTTCTGAAGACACATTTTTCTGCTGAAATGAAGCTGGAAAGTCAGCTTTGGACTTGCTGCAGTTGCAAGTGTGGAAGCCAGTGCTGACCTAATCTGTTTCATCTTCTCTCCTTATCTGCGGGAAACTATAGCTGAATGAAGAGAAGGCTGAGTTGAGCTCATCTGCTTTGTAATGGCAGCTCTGTGCAATACGCTTCTCTCATCCCTGTAGTTGCAGCACCCTCTTTTACATGAATAGGAGCTTGAAAGAATGACACCTGTATAAATATATATATTTTTTTTTTTAAATTAAATGTTTATGTACTTATCGTGTCTATGACAGCCTCTCTTCAGGTTTATTTTCCTCTTACTGATTAATTGTCTTAAATTTAGGAATATCCAAATTTGAGTCTTACAATAGGTTTTTATTTAAGAATTGTAAGGCTAACATCTGGCCCTGGGTATAAAGGCACAACAGGTGTTGGAAATGCAAGGTCAGCTTTGATCAAAGGAGGTACCAAAATACACTGGTTCAGTCCTGTGCCAGTTAAGTATTGCTGCTATTTTAAGGGGTGGCTCTGTTTTAGCTGGCTTAAATGCTTCTCTCTGGATAAAATAATAAAAAAAACAATGCTTGGTCTGTTTATATAGGACCTATAAACACTTAAGCTTGTTTCAAGGCCGGCAGGTGGAGCCCAAGATAAATAGTACTGTTTTGATACTTATTAAAAGCACATAAGTAACTTAAAGAACTGTAATAACAGCAAGCTGGGTTGATGGGGTGACAAAAAGATACTTCTGTCAAAGCAGTAGTACCCAATAATAATGAATAGGAATTCTAGAAACGCATCAAAGTGTTGAAAGTATTTGTCCCTCTAAATAATTGTGGAAAGTGCTACAAACTTGCTCTGCTGCTGTTTTCTGACTGGCAGTTTTTGTGCAAGCTTTGTGTTGACCAGTAACGTTGCACAAACAGCTGAGCTGAATTGATTATTTGAAGGGAACTCAATACAACAGCTAATGGAGCCTGAAACTTGTTTATTAAAATAGTAGTCTTATGAGTGATTAATTGTCGACAGGTTTTTTTTATAGAGTAATCCATTTAATTATCTGGCAGGATACCTAATGAATACTGGGAGCAACATCTCTCAGCGCAGACTCTTAACTGTATTATTTGAAGGGGATCTCTTCTGAGCCAGGAGTGTTGTTTCTGATATAGTCTGGCATGGCTTTGTATTTATAAATGCCAATCTTGATGCTCACACTGAGAAAAAGGCAAAAAAAATAAAGCTATCCTATTTCTGTCTTTGTCAAGTAGGGACCAGTGAACAACAGTGCATTTTAATGTGTTTTATGGACATTTCTGATAGGCAGACAGTAATACATCCTTGATGGTAGAAGCTGTTGCCCTTTACCTGCCAGAGGACACGCAAAGTTGTAATTGTAATGGTACCTCTTTTTAAACTGAATTGTAAGTCAGTATCTGATTTTTATAACAAGTTGCTCAACAAACAGGCAAAAAAATCACTCAATCTAGATGTATTTCTTTTAATAGCTTTTTGGTACACAAAGACAAACTAATGCTCTTTGAGATTCTCTCCTTATTTTAACAGACATAATCTATTCTCTCTTTTTGTGGACTTCCAAGGAAGATTTTGCAGCATGAATTCTCACAGCCGTGATTAAGAATAGTCTTGTGCTATTGCTTCTTAGGCAAAGACTTTTCCAGTACTAATTCAGATCCTTTTGGCACCATCAATACATCACGTGAGTCACTGGCTAATGCTTGGCTCTGGTGGCTTTCTGGTTCAGAAACAAAAAGTTTGTCCCCTGTAGGCTGCAGAGTGGGGAGAAAAGGAAAAGATAAAACAAAATTTTGAACTACAAAATTGAAATCTGCATAACTAAAATCACTAGCATGTGATAAACTTGCTTTTTTTTTTTTTTGTAGAAGTGCCACTAGTGGTAGCAGATCCAATAATGTCTGCTAGAGTTTGCATGTCCAAAAATCTGACCTGGCCTACCATGGCCAGGTTTAGCTTTCCTAACTGCTGATGTTAAATAAGTCTGTTGAAAGAGAACTCATTGATTTTTCCTTTTGGTGCAACAACTCATTTTCATCTTTGCAGTGTGGCTTACAAACACAGCTTGCAACTCTTGTTGATGTATTGGGGGCCAGGTAGAGGGGGGAGCAGTTGTCTGCAGATCTCCCTATCCACAGAACTTGGAACAAGGAGGACGTCTTGCCCAGCGTTGAGCCTAGTGCGGCACAGTTGTTCATTGACATTCTTCCAGTTCCCAATTTCTTGTTCAGTCAGGTTGTTGTCAAGGGCAGAGTACCTTTTCCATTTACTTGTGGAGCTGTCTGGGAGAAGATTGCTTGAGGAACAGAACAGCAGCAGTCAGTCAGCTAAAATAAACCTTTGTTCTGAGTTTGACAGTTATTGCAATGTTCCAACTGTAATGTTGGGAGCAGGGGTTGAAAGGTCTTTTCTGTCCTGATTTGAGTCTCTCAGTAATGACTTCAGCAAAAAGATTCACTTCTTGAAAGGAAAAAACAATCCTGTTTGATATCTGTATAGCCTGTGCGCTAAGTTACACAAACAATAACCACAGTGAGATTTGCCTCATTCAGGAGAGAGAGGTGACTGTTACTTTCCCCAGCCTTGCCGAAGACTTGTGCTATATAGGATTGTGCATCCCTGTGAGGGATGATTTGGTAGCCCAGTCTTCTAATGCGGAGAATCTGCCAGACTTGACGATAGCCCAGGTTCCTACAGTTTAGCAAATGTGTAGTTTATCTATTAGGCTGCTTGGATTGACAAATGTATGGTAGGGACCCATTTGAAAGGTGCTGTAGAATGAATACAAGTGAATTATCTTCATGCCTATGTTGTGGCTGCACAGTAAGCTTGCTGAAGAATCTGAGTCATCAAGAGCCCATCTTCCATGTTCTTTTGGGGTCAAAAAAATTATCAAATGGAAAAATAAATGTCCAGTGACAGAGCAAGTATCTAAAGGCAGAGTTGGTTTGGAGGTAAAAGAAGGACATAAAGACAAGAAGATTCTGGACTGAGACAAGACAAAGTTGAAAGAGAAGTAGCTGGTGCAGAATGACATAACGTTCCAGAGGAGAAATCATAAATAAGATCTGCAATTTTTGTCCCTTCTGGTAGGAGAAATGGTATCCTGAATAAAGAAACTGAGGCGGGGTATGGCATACAGATACTGCACAGATATCTGGACAGCATCAGAAATTTAAAATTAAAAAGTTTCAGAAATACCTAGAATTGAGTTATGTTTTAATTATATTATCTGGAAATGGCACTGTGCCCTCCTTCATAAGCTCTCTGTTGCTCTAGGAAATTCGTGCTCTCTGGTTTGAACCATGGCTGTAATTTTGTTTTGCTTCAGTTTATTTTTTTAAGAGTTGGAGTGGAAGGCGTGAACAGGTCAGTGTTATTTATGCAGTGACATAAAGCAGCTGGGTACAAGAGCTCGAGTTTTGTGAACAGCTAACAAGATCTATATGTAGATCTAAGTCTTTCAGAACTGGGAGCTTGGTTGTACAAGTCCAGTGTGATTGCAGTCTGTTGAAAATTCAGCGAGAGGAGTCTGAGAAGGGTGGTAACACCTTCTTAAAACTGATTAGATTTTCTAATTAAAGCCAGCTATGGATCTTTGTAAACACCTGGCTAGTAAACCAGTTATCCAAAATTCAAGTCTGCATCTTGAATGTATGATTAATTTCTAAAGCTGTTATTCTGGGATTGACTTGTTAGAGGTGAAGAAAGCCTGTGGTGTAATTTAATTATGTTTAATGCCTTATTGTGTAACCTGTTAGGCAGAAAAGAGTTGGGATAGCTAGGTTATTGCGGCTCTTACCTAGTGGACCATGAATTCATCTTGGGAAGCAAATCAATTTTGTCACAGAACAGAATGTACAATATTTTGTGGGATAGATACATACACATGCACGTTCCCTCACACTAATGTTCTTGTGCTTTGGCAAGTGTGTCAGGAGCGTAGCACCTCTTTTTGACCTATTTCTTGCAACAGAAGAGTCTCTTCACAGAATATCAGATTGAAAGTCTGAGCTTGGCGTGCCATGACAGCAACAGCGGGCTACTTGTAGTGCTGAACTGGGACTTAACAGGAGCCAGCAGCTACTGGCAAGCTGTTCATTTAACAAAATCTGTGTAAATGCTGCATTTGTAGCTCTACCTCTGGTAAATCAAATGTAGTCAAGACCATCTGTTTCCTGATATCTCTTAAGGTCGGTGATGCAGAAATCAAAGAGCAAGAGAGACACTTTTTATGTATCTGGAAGTATGGTTAAAAATCCTACTTTTCGTACATAACTTGCTTGAGTCTCTGGGTTGCTCAGATGGCCTTGGAGTTGTGGTGCAGAATTCTGCCTGTTTCCCTCCTGTCTTTGCCTGCTTTGAAAACTCTTGCATGGAAAAAGCTCTCAGTAGCAGTAAAACATGGTTATGTGTGGTTGGTTGCGAGCATGCTGATAATTGTTTCAGAAGCCACAAAAAGTAAAGATCAGGATGCAGTTTTATTACCAGAAAAATTTTCACTGAGGCAACACAAAATATTTGAAAGCTGTTACATGGTTTTGAAATAGAAAGCACGTTTGCTATGCCAACTGAGCGTGGCTTGAATTTTAAACATGCCACAGGTGCTGGAAGCATTCATCAAAATGTATGCTCTAGTCTAGGATATTTTTGTTTGTACCTGATGTTTCTCCTGATGGTAAACAGTAATACTTTATCCTGGACTTTAATAATAGCTTGGCCTAAACTATACTTTATTTACAGGTTTGGGAGTGTCTTTGATCAAGCTTTTTTCCAGTTTCTGCAACATTTTGAGTCTTACTTTATGCTTTATTCTGATAGAAGCATTTTGCCTTGCTTGGGGGGGGGGGGGGGGCAAGGTGGGGAAGTAGGGTGATTTTATTGGTAATTAGCTGAAAATTACATCATAGTCTTCCATGTATTGTGAGCACTCTAGTCTTTGTTAGTATTTTTCTGATGCTTGTTTCTTCCCTAAAAATCTGAATTAGCCGAACATAACTTTGAAGCAACTACCTTAAGAATTTTGGTAGAAAACCATTCATTGAAACAAACCTGTTTTAAAGTCCTGCTTTATTTACTTACTTTTATTGTTAGCTGCTAGTAAAAACATTACAATCTATAAATTTCAGCATAGAAGCAAGGTTATATTTTTGTAATTTGCAGTATAATAGATAATCTTTATTTACTTTGTAGGCTATTGCAGAATGACCTTGCACTGAGCCTTTGGAAGAAGTAAGATTAGACATCAGTTCTTCAATGTGCATCCTTCTATTCAAATTTGACCCCCGACCAGTTTCAAAAAATGCATACAGGTAAAGATGGTTCTAGTTAAATCAGATTTGTTCCTATTTTCTACTAGAATTTTTGTAGCCAATGTTTGAATTACAAACTCAGGTTGGTATTACTGACTTGTTACATTCATTTATGCTTTTGTAATGTTTAACTTTATGACTTTTCCCACTGGAGGACTTACTGTAATCTTTTGAGAACATTTTCTTTTTAGACTATGTCAGAAGCTTTGGGCTATGTAGTCACGGACCTTTTGCTGGTGATCTATCATGTGGTATAGGAAAAATCCCTTAAATATTGTAATCCAGAGTTTGAAAGTCCTGCTTTCTACTTTAGCGTTTAAACAAAGGGGAATTGTGTTTGGGACATCACAGCTGTAGCTGTACCCTTGTTTCAGTAGGGTAAATATGTTTAAGGCTTTCATTTTGAAACCAACAGTTTGAATTTAGCCTGGATAGTAATGGGCAGACAGTAGAGCAGAAGTATTGCAGTTACTAACCACTCTGTATTAATTTTTCCTCTGTTAATATGTGCTGGTCCAGTCTTGTAAGCCAAGAGAGCAGTACACTATGAATCCAGAATTAATTCAGTACCAATACCAAAATTTAACTGCTTGTGTAGCTTCTGGCTAACTTTGAATTGCCACTTCGTCCTGTTGCCTCCCAAGGGCAGTACCTTCTTGTTCCTTGTGTAGCTCACAGCTCTGTTCCGTGTTCCGTCATGGCTACCACTGCTCACCCCTCCACTGTGTTTTTGACAGAATAGGTGCAGTTGCTTTTTAAAATATGGATAGATGATGTCAAGATATCCTCACAGTTATTTATGCCTATCAATTTACTTCTGGAGCAAGGTGTACTTAAAGATCTCCAGTTGCTGTTAGTCTTAAAATCAAGTACTTAACATTTCAGAACATTTCAGAAAGTATAATCAGTTTGAAAGCAGTGATTAATATCTTAGGTAATAAACTAACGGTCATGTTAAAACTTAATTAATTTTAGGTAATTACATACACATGACTTAGGGTTACATTTAGCCAAAAGCTTAAGACAAAATAAACATCTATGTTTCTAGGCAAGTTTTACTGGATGTGTTGGTGTCATATAGGGAGTGTCCCAAGCACTAAACTTCCTGTAGCAATTTTCTCTCATTACAGCCCTTAATTTTAAAAGCTCATATCCAACATCAGAACCTTTGAGCACATTCAGTATGTGATAGAGAAGTAGCACTTTAGGCCAGTAAGAAGACTGTAGAATTCTGTTACTTTCTGTATTTATACATAGGTATAGGCTCCATATTATTTTTGGGGGTACCAGCATTGGTATTAATCCAGAAACCATCTTATTTAAAGTCACGGTGCCCAGTAAATCATTGTGCTTTTCACTGACCTGTTTTTCTGCTCTTTTGTATTGAGAGGCAGATGCCATTCTATAGCAAGAAAGGAAGTGAGAACCGAAACTTCAATTGTCCATAGACTGCATTCCTTTCTGCATCTGGAATCTGCCTAAAAAGGGGTTTTGTTTATGATGTGAGTGGTGCTGAATTAATGTATCTATTTATTTGGTCTGACTTTCTTTGTGTTGCTGTTTAGCAAAAGACAGATTCATCAATTTGATGCCTCTTGGGAAGATCCTTTGGATGTAAACTGTAGCTGCTTGCCAAGTGAACTTTCTGCCATAATCAATATTTAAAAGTAAAGCACATAGAAGTTTGCTTGCTATAAAAAAAATTGCATCAAGATTTGAAATTATTGATTTATAGCAGAAAACAACTTGCTATCAGTGTCAAAATAGGAGAACAGTTTTGAGATGTTTTGGCTCAAATTCAGGAATATTTAATTGTGTTTAACTTTCTCGGTGCCTTTTGTTAAGCAATAACTTGCTCTATAGCTCTGAGGTAAATTACTCTGAGCCACCTGTTTTGGTGATAAGCGCCAGGCCATAGTGTTCTTGGTGTCACGTTTTAACATCAGATACATAACTTTAGTCCTCCTTTTTTTTTCCTCAACAAACCATAACTAAATCTTTTTGCTTTTCTTTATTTGGAAGAATGTTGAAGTTCTTTCTTCTTAAATTGTTCCTAAGGTTTTTTCACCTTTGCCTCAGCTTTCTGAAAGACAAGTCTGAGTATCAGTTGGGAATGATACCCAGCCCTCCTAATCCTCTGAGCAATGTTACAGCCTTTAGACCGAGTTAGGCCTCCTTATAGTAGTCCCTTGCTACATGTAATTTTTCCTGGCAAGTCATGTGTGTTACGCTGTGCTTTATGTCTAGTTATTTCACAGTGAGGTCTTGGAACAGTTTTCCCAACCAAGAGCAGAATCCTCTACCTGCAGACATATTAATTTGGCTGTCCACATCAAACCAGGCATCTACAATTACTTTTCTTACTATCCTCTACTTTGCATCTCTAACTAAAAGAAAGTGCCTAAAATAGGCATTGAAAGTCCAAAAGACAAACTTGCATACCATTGGCCATTTTCTTGTAGCCAATAAACTCTCTCAAACTAAAATATGTTCTCTGTAACACTTAAGAGAATTTTCCATCCAGGTAGACTTTGGTTTCTGGAGCAGTACATTGGCTGATTTTCATCAGCAAAAAGCTTACAGATCACCTTTGTGATACACTAACGAATCTATCTTCCTGCACCCTTGCCACTTGCCGTTCTACACTTTTCCTCCGTGTTCTCCCTACAGCTCTACTTGTAGTAAAGTTTAGTGTGGTGTAACAAACACTTTACTGTAGTCCATTATTATTGTCAAAGGTAACATGCTGCGTTTACATCTTTCTGAACTATACTGTGTGCTTCTTCCAAATAAATGTGTTTCAAGCTTCAAAGCTATAAACACAGAGTCTTTTTTTAATGGAACTGAATTACATTGTTGGAAATTGCTTTAATGGAATGATTTATCATGTTTTCATCTCTCTGTCTCAACGTTAAAATAAATCTTAATACGTAAATCCTAATGCTGTTGAATTATTTCAGCTATAAAAATAGCTGAATAGGCTTTTTGCAATTTATTAGAAGATGAGGGTCACTTAATACTGTTCCTTTTCAGTATGATTGTTTCATAAAAGACAAAATAAAGATGTTTTGATTATAACAATCCTGTATACTAGCCTTGTGCTAAATTTAGTTGTCTGTGTATTAAACTTGAGATGGGGAATATTCAATCACACCAGAAAGACTTTGTTTATAGTATCTAAATACTAAAAATAAGCAAACTGTGGTTTCATGTCAAATATATAATTGGAGCAAATATAATTGGAGCTTCAGGAAATGAAAAATGCATTTCTGCCAAACTTTATTAACAGTAGACATATTTATTTAAATAAAAATCTGTAAAAGGAGGATGCATGCTGTAAAAGGAAGCTATTCAAGTGGGATGACAGAAATAGGGTAAACCAGCTCAAAACCTGGTACTGATTGAAGACTAGAATCAGCTCAGAGGATAAATAATGCAAGTCTGAAAGGAATGATGTTAGGATTATTTGGCATTGTAAAGATAAAAATGTACATGCGCTACACTTTCAACAGATGCTATCTTTGGGCAAAGTACTAAGCATCTTCCTTACACAAAGGATGCCGGTGAAGTGTTAGCCTTTTTTATTTTCTCTATAGATGATTATAATTCTTTATCTGTAGTATTTCTAACGAGCAACTGGCACCTCATGATCATGTTTTAAAACATTGTATTAATGAACAGATGAATTTGCAGGAAGGCCAGAAACCTGCAGAAAATGTCAGTACATTTGAATGCTGAGTAAAATGAGACTGTTGGAATTGATTCTTCTGTGTTGTGGCTTTATAATTACAATGAAAATTGTATTGCCTAATTTAAGTTTAGAGTGGCAAACTTGGCTTCTGCTGTGTAAATGTAATAGACATGTGGCTGGTAGGAGGAACTGACAGTGAAGAAGATACTGAGGTTATAGGAAACTGGCTAAGAAAATCTGCTGGTTTCCGAAAGATGGCATTTCATTAAAATTAAATATTAAGCAACAGAGAGAATGGGTAATGCTCGCAATCTTGCAACTGAAATGACAGCAAGTTGTGTTACGAGTAATAACGAGCAGGACTTAGGAAGCTCAAGACATGGTGTGCTGGAGATGTGCACGAGCGTGTCTGCAGTCACCTGCTGCCCTGAGTCTCCTGCACGTGGCTTGCCTAGAGTTAGAGTTGTCTTTTGCCCTTTACTTGGATCAGCCAAATCCATTACCTGCTCTTCAGGTGAGGATGTTCTACCAATTAAAAACGTTTTTTGTAATTCCAAAATAATGATTTTTAAAAAGACTGATGGAGGACCACCATCAAATGAAAGCTCATCTACAGGTTTGAAAATGCAGTGTCTGAATGATGAATCTCAGCATAGACCAGTAACAGTTGTAACTCCAGCTTTTATTTATAGATATCCTGCATCTATTTGATGTTGCAGTAAGTCATTACATTTAGTTTCTGGTGCTGTCTTCCATTACTTTTGAATAACAGAGAATGTTAACTTTCTCACTTTCAAAGGATGAATGTGCACAGCCAGGTTAGCCTAGGCTTTTCTTTCTGGTGTTCCAGTACTAACACTGCTAATGAAATGACTGTAGCATACATTTAGTAAGGCATTTGTATGGTCTGTAAGGGCGTACACCAAATAAGTTGCTTTGTTTTAATGACTTCTGCTGACTGAAGTGGACAGAGAAACAGTTTTTGCCTTTCAAAGGCCAAGAACAGACTGTTCTAAATTCCTCTGAAGCTGTCTGGCTGTACTGACTCTTTAAATCTTGTTTTACCTTCTCATCCTGACTGGCTTGAACTGGTGTTACTATTGAATTTGACTGATCTGCATTTTCTAAGTTTTTTTCTAAATTTTCTAAAATTACCAAATTTTAGATGGCCCATGAAGAGCTGCAGCACGGTTTTTGTCAGGATGGATGTAGTGATGGGTGATTTCTAAATAAAAATAATGGATTTCATCTGGCAGCATTTCTCAATTGCCTGTTTTTAATAACTTCTTCCTACCTACTGATTGTGTAGCCTCCAGCGCTATGTGTAGTTTCTCTGCTGCAAGGGCTGACTCTCATTAATGATTCAACAATTTTGTCCTACTATTCAGGTAGAATTCAGATTATGCAAGGAACTACACATGCAAGAAAACCCCACAAACCAACAAAAAAACCAGAGTGAGAAAGCCCCACCTAATACCTCTTCTTTGTTACCTTTTCATGCTTTTTCCCTTTACTTCTCTGCCTCCTTGAGCATGCTGTTGTTTCTTCAAATGAATTTCAGCAGGCCTGGACCTTTGAGACTATCACAGCTTTATCTCTAAGTACTTACGGACAAAAGCACCTGACTTGTGTCTGTGAATCACATAAATGGAGCTTTAGGTGTCAAAGTTATATTTAAAAAAACCTGACTACATGATCCTTCACATGCTGAGGAATCTTAAGATTGCTTAATTCAATCTCTTGTGAGTATTATTCTTTGGAAATATACAATAGCTGCCTTATTCACACAACAAGATAGACTTGCTGAATGTCTTGGGACAGCGCGAGAGCACGCTACTGTCAGATGTCACTTGACCTTTATGCTGAACAATAAAGGTGAGATGGGAGGATAAAAGAATGCTTTCATACTTAAAATGAGATAATGCTGAGGCAAGAATTGGATTCCATCCTGCCTGTACTGTGAAGTTCCTATTTGTAAGTAATAATATCTTCCTCTTCCGTTCTACAGGCTTATTCTAGCAGCTAATAGAGATGAATTTTACCATAGGCCATCCAAATCAGCAGATTTTTGGGACAGCAGCAATGAGATCCTTAGTGGTATGTATGTCTTGTTGTTTTAAGTGGTTTTCATACAGTTTTTAAGGGAAGTATGGCCTGGATTTTTTGTTATTGTGGTGTTGGTGATGCATTTCTGATAAGAAACATGCTTCTTCCCTACACTTCTGGGGAAAACATGTCATAAGCGTGAAAGATGAGTTGTCCTATTATTATTGTATTTTAATATCTTGTGGGGTTTTTCCACTTTTACATTCTTTAACTGACTTCAATCTGAGCAGTGCCGTGGAAATAGATCAGATTAATTTGTCCATCAGAAACAATTACTTCAGCTTTGTCAGATACACTGAAATACTTCTTAAAATAGGGGGAATTAGTTATTCCACAGACTCATTGTCTGTAATAGTGACTTGAAATCATTAAACCAAGCCTCAAGAAAGTGAAAACTTTCTCATTTCTCAGCAGTTAATTTATAGGCTACAGAATAATTTTAGTTATTGATCCATCAGTTTATTAACTTTCGTGTCTATGTTTTGCTAAACTGATGGTACCGCCACTCAGCTGTCTGGTTCCCCTTTGCAGGGAATCCATCTGAGGTAATATTTAAGTATAATCAATACCTCCCTCTTTTCTGAGAAAACAGAAATGATGCTCTGGAAGACAAAGCACTGTTTAAATGCTAGATTTTGACTCTGCAAATACTGTTTGTTGATGCTGTGTGTTATTGTCTCTGGCAAGGAGGCCCCTGAGGATAAGTTACTCCCACTGCACTCCCACAACTCTCTTGCTTCTGAAGTTCTGGCTGATGATTCTGTTTCATGCCAGTCATTCTGCATGCTGCTTCACCTGCTAGGTAGCAGTTTAAAACAAACAAGCAAGCTATCCTGAAAACTGAAGGGCCCTGGGTTTTTATCTTTTATACGCTTGTCAGCTCTGTCCATTTTTGGTGTAAGAAACTGGTATATTCTCCATACAGAGGGTGTATCTGTGCAGATCCCATGAATTATGTCTCTGAGTTAATAATGTCATCTCAAAGCAACAAGTTGAACCAATATAAATCAAATTTATTCTTTGTGACTTAAAAATGAAAAAATATTTTGCACTTACAGCAATTTTGGAGAACAGGAGTTACTGTATGTTTGTCACTGGGCACGGGTCAGCAATGCTGTATGTTTCTTTTATGTGCCTTTCCGTTAAGCGAGAGAGCAGTAGTAAAAGTACTGTGTAAACACGTGTGGCTAAACTCCATATGGAAGTTTTGGATACTGAAGAAAGAAGGGTGTTTCTGAATAAGGACCCAAAACCTATTCTTTTGATCTTCTAATGAAAGTTATCTTATGACATGATGATTCTGAATGAAAAGGTTTCTAACAGAGTGCATGTTACATTGAACCAGTTATTAGTTTTCCATTAAATGCTTGCTGGGTAAGGTGAACTCATAAATAGGTATTATAAGAGGTTTGGATACGGGCTTCACGTTTGTGGGTCACCCTCCCCAATGTTAAATACTGTTATCAGGGTCCAAGATTTTTCAGTTATCTATCTTATTCTCAATTTTTCTGGTTACAGGTGAATTTAAACTTGGAAATTACATTAATCTTCTGAGCTTTGCTTTTGAGCTAACAAGCATTCTGAGCCTACTTAAAGTTTTATATGTATTTTAGTATATAGGCAACGCTTATAATTTTGCTTTTACATTTAATTTTCTCATTAGCTCTCACCTATTATTGCAGTAGCTTGGAAAGTATTTGACAGTGCAGAATTGGAGAGCAGATAATTTACGTGGGCTTACCTCACTTGTCCAGAAAGACAGTCTTATACCTACTGTATTTTATCCAGCCTGATTGACTCAGGATTTACTTTAAGAAACTCTTATTTAAGCTTGAGATTTTCCTTTTTTTAATGAACGTAATAGTCTAACTCTTACTTATTCTGTTAGGTCTGGATATGGAGGAAGGAAAAGAAGGTGGGACATGGCTGGGAATCAGTAAGAAAGGCAAGATGGCAGCCCTGACAAACTATATGCAGCCAAAGATTGATAAACATGCAAAAGGAAGAGGTATGAGGGAGCAGAAATAGAAAAATAAGAAAGGGGACAAACAAGCCCACTTTATGGACAAATAAAATGGTTATGTGCTGTAGATGGAATTTGCGAACTGATGAGTTTGAGGACCTGTGTGGGGAACGGGACTTTGATAATGATATTCTAATAAAGCAGGCAAAAGTAAAACAAGACGTAGCAGCTAGAGCCCGAGGTTACATTCGGACAAGAAATGCAGCACTATCTTCTTCTGAAAGTAATTTAAATTAACAGTTGGAACATCTAGACAAGCACTGAGCTAGATGTAGGTTACAGCAAGACTTTTAAAAATGTGTATGTTCTTGTTCAGACACCTAAATCAGGGAAACAATGCAACTTGGATTATGCTGGATGTTAACTTAAGAGATTATTGTAGTTCCTTTTCCTCTACACATTGATAAAGCAGAGGAGCAGATATAATAGGAGAAAAAAAAAAAAACAACACCTCTTCCCGAAAAGTGCATCTGTGGGGTTTTTTTAAGTAAAAATAGGTTTGTTTGTAACTGTCATGTGGTACTGCATTGCGAATGTACTGCAGTGCAAAGCATGTTACACAGAGAAACAAATGAACTCTGTAATTTGTATTTCATTTTAGGGTTATATATCAGGGAAATGAAGCAAGACAGGAAAGAGTTTGGCAAGGGGGGAGCAGAGGAAAGGCACATCCAGTATAAATAGTAAATATGGCTTCTGTAGAAATTTTGACCAAGAGCTTTGACTGAGTTCTTCAGAGTAAAAGTTAAGCTCTTGATGTGAATGTGATACAATACTGTAAGACTCTTCAAGGGTGGTTGGTTGGTTTTTTTGGTGTTTGTTTTTCCAATGTTACACCCTGTTGGTGACAGGAATCTTGTGACTTACAGTTTGTTTTACGAAGCCTGTCACAATAGCGAGTTCACACATATAAGTTACTTTATGTACTTCTCTTTCTTAGGTGCTCTTGTAACAAACTTCTTGACTGCAGATCTGGACAGCTACTCTTACTTGAAGAAAGTTTCAGTAGAAGGACATCTTTACAATGGATTTAATTTATTAGCAGCTGACTTGAAGTAAGTCTACAAAACATCACAGTTCAAATGTCAAATGGAGAAAGATAACAGCAGTGACATACATATACTAGCTAGCACAGAAGTGTAATAATACAGCAGCCTGTCACAAACTGAAGCTAGAGCTCTTCTTTTTTAGCTAATTACTTTGCAAGGTCCTAATGTTACTCTAGTCGTAATTTCCTTGATTTTTTTTCATCATTCAAACACTGGAGGGCTATCTTGTATTCTATTCTAGTCATTGCTTGCGCAAAACTTCTCACAACTCTTTCCATAATGGGCCATAGTCAGTCTTTGCCCTGAAGGCTATGTAGCTTGTGTTTTGGAGAAAACGAACTTTGGCTCCATAATTTCTCAGAATATGTTGTGGGTTTGTTTTTTTTTTTCTCTGAGAGGTGGCATGCTGTGGCAGCATTAGAAACAACTGAAAGCTTTCAAGCTATTATTCCTGTCAGAGTAACTGTATCATTAATCTCTGAAACATTATTTTTAAAGTCAGCATGCAGCAAATACATTAACAACTTTGAGTTTCTGTAGCTGACAAAACAACCGTGGGTACTTGGCTATAGTCAGTGTGGTTGGCAGAATCCTTCCCACTGCACATGCATTTGTGTGTGCACAAGTGTATATGCTGATTTTTTTTTTTTTTTTTTCTTTTCATTATGCCTGATTCAGAAGAAGGGAAATCCAAGGCTAAGTCACCTCCAGGCTGTGTATCGGTTCTCAGTGAGATGCGTACTTCAGGACCATAAGCAGATATAAATTGCCAAAGCACGCTACTACTTTGGCACACTTGGCAGAAGCATTAATCTTATTAGACAGCCTGGTGATGCAGGGCCTTCTCCCCCTCAGCTTTTCTACATGCTTCTGGGAAACCACATGCACTTAAAGCAGAAGGTCATAGTGTTGTTCACTGTTTTCAATGAAAATAATTTCTAGCACCCTATCACTAAGTGACTGTGTTTCTACATTTTTTAATTTGCTGTATTAGACCAACTTCAGCTTGTGGTTCAGACTTACCAGTCATCTCTTCCCTACTCTCTCACTTTCCAGCAAGTATTTTGTTGTTGTTTTTTGGGTTTGTTTGTTTGTTTTTAAAGCCTTTATTTCCAATTCTGTTTAATTTGCTGTGGTATGATGGAAAAGAATGAAACTCATAGAGGGAATGAAATCTAAAAGAATTAATGCAGGAAGGCAGACATGTGTCACCTGTGAAGATACCAGGAGTGTATTTCTGCTTGGTGCACCTGCTTAAGAAGTAAATGCACAGGTTATGTTTCCAGAAGTTTTAATCTAGAAGCAGGGTAGGCTGTTACAGGATTTGCTGCTTTTCTGTTATTTTTACTCTCTACTTTACAAAGTTCATTATCCCACCAGAGACTACCCAGAATTTTTCTGTTGCTTATATTTTTTAATATGGTCAGAGCACTTTTTGTGTTTGCTGCTGCATGTTGCTGCCTAGCTAGCTTTCATAAATCAGAAGCCTATCTGTAATTCAAAAGGTAACAGAATAAATAGTCTTACTATGTGTTCAAGCAAACATGATATTCAAGCTGTGACCTAGCAGCAGTGAGTTTGTGTTTCTGTGTTCTAATTTAGGTAAATAGAATAGTCATAATGGCTGCTAGTATAATGATACTAAAGTAGATTTGATTGACATTTATTTAAGACAATCATTCATGTGTTGGTTTTGTTTGTTTGTTCCTCCATGCTAGGCTGATGGGGAATTGTATGCTTCATTGAATAGTCTTTCTGTGGTGATGCAGGTCATAATTCCTTGTTGAGTACTGCTCTAAAAGCTGTATGTGTTGATTAACTTCTGCATTTTGACATGTCTTTAGCCTTGGATACTCCGATGAAATCTTGGCAAGCTAATGATGCAGAGCAATTTCTGTAAGATATGTAAACTTGTCATTTTCGGAAATTAGAGGTACTCCTGAGAGAAATGTATTTTATAAATGAAAGCTACTTTTCTATGTCAATAGGAAATGTTATTGTAGTTGATGCTATTTTGTTGGGCCACGTTACTGTTCAAAGACTGATGATTATTCTTAACATGTTCTTCTGTTGTGTGACAAATAGTGATTGGCTCTGTTAGCGTTGGGAAATGGAGAGGAAACTCAAATTGAAAGAGTAAATGAAGCACTGTTGGGGAGGAGTATATCTGAGTACATGACAGTGCTGGCTGTAAGCAGCACTTTTAGGGAGATTTACAATGTTTGAGTTTTCAGGTACACATTTTAGGAAAAGAAATTTTTATCTTCTCTCTGTATTATTATGATGACAGTACACTAGATGATACAGGTGCAATGATGTGAGAAGGGAGAGCTGGAAACAACCATATGGGTTGTAAAATCTCATTGTTTATTTCCATAGCATTGTGTGACTCTTATTTTAAACATGCGTGGGTTTTTATGCTCTTACTGTATTCTATTTGCTCTGCGGCATCTTGTGATGTCAATTTAAGCACTATTAATTTGGGGTTTTTAGTAAGAATACTGTATTGGAAAAAATGCTTAGTACTTTCAGTTTTCTAATCTCTTCAGTTTATCATCTTGCTGTACTTGCTAAGTATGAGTCATGAATACTTATCTCATTATGCTAAATGTACTTGTATATTGAATGTATGACATATGGCAAACCATGTCTATTTGGAGTCTTCTGTGGCTGCAAAATTAGCTTCTAAGAAGGCAGTGTTGGTACTCCTCCAAATTTGACTATCAGTAGGCCTTATTAGAGAGGGAACAAGTTTGTCGGAGACTAGACTGATCTCTAAGAAAACGTCTGCTTAAGATTCAGAGCAGTTTTCCTTCTTTCTCCCTTTGTGATATCTGAAGTAATAGTGAGCTGCTTTTGATCGGGACAGCGTTTCTATCTTAGGGAAACTTGTGTTTATGTCCAACAAATCTAGTTGCTACAGTTGCTCACACTTTTGTGGGTGTCTCAAACTTGTGTTAGGGCTGTTTGGTAGCATCTGACTTGTGTTCCATACTGCCAAGTGTGTAATACAGCCTGCCCTGAAGGACAAACTGAAGTGGCAGCTTTTTCTCACTCACAGCAAGCTGAGAGTCTCTAACAGGCTGTGAGATAGAGCCCATATTGTTTATGTGCAATAAGATCCTGGTGTAATAGGAGTAAATCACTTCCTCCATGAGGAATAGATGAATTGTCCTATACAAAACAAGTCAGCTGAAGGGAGCTGGAGAAAAAAGCCGTTCGTGTAAGCTTTCCTGTGTTCCCCTGTGACAGGCAGGGGAAATGTAGTAAACTATACCAACACCAGCAGTGACTAATTTGGTAATGTATTGAAAATAGAGATTATGTACTAGGAGGTATTCTGCACATTCTGATCTGGAGAGTGAAGTTTGGATGATAATAATAGGTTGTCCCCTTGATATGATGATGGGTAAGGCTGAGTTCCAGTTGAAACTGTAGATCCTCAAAGCAATGGGGTTGGAATGTGTGCGTGTGGTGCTGGTGGTGGTGGTGGGGGGAATAGATAAATATGCAATATAAAATACATACTGAAAATAAATTTATATATATAAATTGTATACACTGTATATATTTTTTTATTTTTTTAATATGGAAATCTACAGTTGGTTAGTCACATATTGACATCATTGGTGAGGTAAAAAGCAAACTGAAGAAAAGGTATATGGGAGAAGAGTTAGCTGACCTGTTGATAGAGCAAGGCCTCATAAGATTGAAACGTGAACAGTGTGACCAGGTTTTAGAAACATGAGCTCTCTTGTTCAGTATGGTTATCAAGACAAGGCTACGTGGGAGGGATTTGATTGCTCTCCAGAGATAAGATTTAGGAGCCTTTCCAGTGAAAAGTGAGATATAAGATCAGACTGCTGGTGTGGAAAGAATGTAGATGGGCAAGTCATCATGATTGCTCTGTAAGCTCACTTAAATTTCTTCTCATGTATTGTCTGTCCTAATACCACCTTCTGTAGGATACATCTGTCTTGTTCCTTGTGACTTCCTCATGAAAATGAGATGTCCAGGTACTTCTCTATAACGTGTTCTGTACTCCCACCTTTGAAATATTTCTGTATAGATCCTCAATCATCTGCAAGTCTAATTAAATGGACAGTCCAATGTTAAGAGAAGGAAAGAAGCTTCTGAAACTATTTTATCTCTTCCCTCTGGTGTGAGGTTCTTTCTGGTTAAAAAAAAAAAAACCTAGGACAACACAAAAGAAATGTTCAGTCACTGAAAATAAAATCAGAGTAGAGCTTTAAAGGAGACTGTACGCTGTGAGTATCCAGCAGTATTCTTTTCACCATTTTACATGATAGTAGGTGGTATATGTACAAAAACAGTTGGTGGTTTGTGTTTGCTTGTTTTTTAGCTTCAAAACAGGAAGAGTTTTCTGATTAGCTCAAACACTGAAGAAAATAAAATTAATCTGTGATCCGTACTACTCAGTTGAAACGACTGTTTAGCGTTTCAAGCTGTCAGTTTCTTTTGCGCAAAAAATATATGCACATATTATTCATGAAACAATCCAATGTCCTTGTTTGTAAAACACTCGCCCTGTTGGAGCTCAGCGCCCAGGGGAGCGATCACTTGGTGGTAACCACACCCCGCAGAGCTTTACTGCCTCATTACTTGTTTCTTTTCCTTCCTGTCTATATTTTTGTTGAACATGACTTAGAGCCACCTTGAAGTTGAAGCAGGGTAGGGGTGTAGAAGGACAGTGCTTACATTTCATTGGTATCAAGAAGTAATTGTGACAACGTCTGCATGGCTTTCATGTTGCTGTGAAGCATCTATTACTACTGAGATTTATGCTGCCTAGAATATTTCCTAGAACATTTCTTATTGCTTACATTTTTAGAAAGAATGATGTATCAAAGAGCATAATTTTTCTGTAGTTTTAGTTGCTTCTTTTTCTGCTGTCAGCTATGGCTGGAATTTATAAAAGAAATTAAATATATCTACTGGGTCCTCTTGTCATCACTTTAATTATGCCTTTATTACTTCTCCAGTGAAATTGGTATCTATACTTGTAAAGCTGGGAGAGGAGAGAATCTCTAAATCCAAACCAGGATTTTGAGGCTATTGCTGTGGCCAAGCTTACAGTGATTTCTTTTATCTTGCCTTCTGCCTTGATGTTCACTACAGAGTATCTGTAAACAGTAGGAAGAGAATAGGCAGAGTCAACTAATAAAATAAAGAGTAGCTGACTGGCACAGTGAACTAAATTTTTGAAGTATCCCCATTTCAGAAGTCTCTTGGAAGGCTTCAGTCTTCTTTTGACAGAAGACAGCAGCAGTGTGGTGGTGGAGGTAAGTGTAATAGAAAACACACCTGGGGGAATGTGGAATGTAGGAACAATAAGATACAGATGTTCTGAATTAGTGATCCTGCAGTTTGTATGTATTCCCCATCTATTTATTAAACTCCAGGGGATCATGTAACTGAATTTCAGTCAGGAGAATCTCAGAACAGATGCTAGATGATAATATTCTTTCACATAAAAAGCCACTGTTAAAGTCAGTAGCGCCTACTTACTCAGCATGTGGTCTCATTTATGACAGAGCGTGTCTTACAGCTGTGTTCAAGGGCTTGCTTGGGCCGTTTCTCTACCTTTCCATCTAAAACTGTCTTTTGAGACCTCAGGTGATAACAATTGCTCTGATCTTTTCTATTCATAGACTTACAGCAGATACAGATTCAGCAACTTGAATACAGATTATTTAATGGACCAATAAAACTTGTGTAATTGCTGGTGTCTTAACTGAAAAAAAAAAACCACAACCCTGTAATGGCCTTAATTGTTTTCTTTATTTGCTTAAATGTATTCCAAGCATTTTATGTATTAGAATTGCTATAATAGTTTTGGGTTGTTTTTTTTAATGACTCAAGTGTTACTGTTAAAATAGGCCATTAGCAGCCAACTTTTTTTTTTTTTTTCCTGTTTTTTAACTTTGGTTTATTTGTTCTCCCTGTGCTTAGTCATTGTCTGTATTGTATTAATTCCAACAGGATTTTATTTATGGATTATATTTTTCATAGTACTACTTCTTGCTTTTGAGATATAACATAAATAGTTTTCTCCATGAAACACACCAATTCAGCAACTTCAGGTGACCTAAAATACTTAACTTGCACAGTGCTTTTTCTATGCCCCTGTTCATGGAAAATGCAGCGTGCCAGCCTACAAGTGTATAGCATTTTGTATCCTAGCATGTGACTGGGACCAAGAAGTCAGACGGGTCTATTAATGACAGCTCAACTCGAGGCTCTCCTTTTTTAACTGCCGAGGAATTCTTTCCAGTATTAGGACTGTGTGCCAACTCTAAATGTACCTACTGATCAGAACCAGGCTTGTAGGAAGGTGTCTGACCGCAGCTGGAGTAGACATGCATCATACACATTATCACTTGATGTAACCATCAACTATCAATAAAGATAATATAAAGAATGCTGAGGAGATGAAAGACTTGACATTGCTAAAATGGCCAGCTGGTGCTAACCAAACATTAACAAACAAGGACTGGAGAACATTAAATATAACTTCCATTCAGTTTTCAGCCTAAGTCTAGACTTTGTTTATGTAAGGCTTTGCAAGGGCAGTAACATGCTTTGAGCAAGATGATTAACATCATCCTGTTTTCAGTTTCAGTCGTTGAATCACTGAACTCATACACCCTCCTCGCAGAAGGTCTGTTCATCCTCTGAAGTCCATTCTTTTTTTGCTCCTGTAAGGTCCCAGGCATCTCAGATATGTAGCTTAGTATTTGTAGCCAAATAAAGTATATCTCAACTTCTCTGGCCATCTAAAGTTTCTCCTGTTTCCTTGAAGACCTGGCACAATCCAGTTAAAGTAAGAATGCATGGAAGTCTTATATTTGAAATGTTAGAAAATTTGTAATAGAGTCCATCAGCTTAAAAGCAAAATATTTTGGCAATTTAACTAAAGAAGCTAGTAGTAGGAAAAAGAGTCAGAGACTTCTCATTGTATATGGCAGGACTATCAAAATAGTTTCAGGAAATAATCCTTTTGCTCATTTTTCTCATACAAATATTTCTGCAGACAAATGTACTGGCAAAAAAAGTTTGCTGAACCAGCATAATAGGAGAATATTTCATTAGAGATTTTTTTCCACTCTACCAATGATTTATTTTTAATAATCTTATTCAACAAAGCAAATGTTACGTGTCTGGTGAGAACAGTTGCTGTTTTGATTGCCATGTTTACCTGCTCATGAACAAGCTATACCTTTTTTCTGTGTAACTTTTAATTTGGAACTAGTTTGTACCTGAAGGAGTCTCAAGAAATAGAAGGAAAGATCAGGTTGTTGCTAATATAATTTTTTTTTTTAATCCCACCTGTACTTTTTGACAGCACTTCCTCATATTCACTGAAAATGCTATATTTCTCTGCCTTAATGTGCTTTAAAATAATATTTAAAAAACTCCTTTTGTCTCTGATTAAGAAAATACAAGTCTTTTAAACAGATTCCCTAAATGGGTTGCATACACAATTTAATCTGTAGTAGCAGAACATTAAGAAAATGTTCTTCATTCAGAAGTTCAGAAAATGCCACATTTCTTTTCACAGTAAATAAATTGTAAACCAAACAACTGAGAGCTTCTTGAATGATATTAAACAACAAAAGCAACATTACAGAAATACCACCTGCTATAACAACTGACATCTTTCTGTAAGGGACTAGAAAAGTCTTAAGGAGTTTGGAGGAAGGAAGCATAGTGCACAGAGGAGAAAGGCAGTTTTATTTTTGTTTCATGTGGGTTTTTTTTATTCGTCCTCTTGCCTCTTCTGACTTGTATAATTAATAAGTTAATATTTCCTTCTTCATTTAGCTGTCTTGTAAAGGATGCTGTAGAATGTCTTTCAGAATGACTTTTTAAGGAGAATATAAACAGCTAAATCAAGACTGGTTTGCTTGTTATTAAGGTTTGAGTAGCGGATGTTATGCAGAGCAATTTAACTTCCAGCACATCATTAATGAGAGTGCATTCTATATACTCTTATTTGCATCAAGGTACAGATACGTCTCTTTATCTTAGGAGAAAATAAGGAGCCAGAAATGGCTTCTCTACTGTATTATGTTTTATGCTGCTCAATCCAAATTCAATCTTAACTGCAAGTTTTGTGTTTGGTTGGATTTTTTTTTTTTAATTAAAAAAGTTTCTGCTGTCTAAGGAGGTAGAGCTTGGGGGACAAATTAAAAGCTGAGCTACAGTCAGAATGCATTTGCTGGTAACTGGAATAATATTCTCTTCCACTATGAACAAGTAAATCACTAGAGTGAAACACAGGATTATACAATCTCATGGCTGTGTTATAGCAAATTAAAAAAAAAAAACAACAAAAACACCACACAAAACCCAAACCCCACCGACTGGTAGTAATCTGAGGAATCACTATTTCATGTCAGATGATGGGATTGAGGGATATTGAGAGTGAAACATCTAATGGAATTCTCTTCCCCACACTCCATTTCCTACAAGACACAAGGTTTATTGATGACTTTCTTGATTATTTGTTTTTTCTAATATCCATTTACTTTTATGTATTTGTGTTGGCAATATCAGTATGAGTACTTTAAAAGTCTGTGCTATTCAGGTATGCTGATACATCTCTGCCAAGTGAGAGTTAGTTGCAGCCTTGGAAGCTGTCTTTGAAGGTTATGTGAGATCCTCTCTGCTAAACTGTGCTTGAAAGCATGAGTAGCCAGTACCTACAGAGAGCTTACAAACAGTAACTAAAATTAGCCAAAACCAGCCTGAAAATGCATATCTGTCACTTAGAGGACTCAGCCATGCCCTATGACATTGCTGTAAGTACACCTAAAAATTCACTTTTACCAGATAGAACAGCCCACAGTCACCAGCCTCTCAGACTGCAGGAGCAATTCAAAAGAAATTATGCGAAAATGTTACTTGCTGTGATGGATTGTCCTTTTGTTTTAAGAACAGCTCCTTTCCCCCAAATAACTAAATCTGCAGTTATTCAAAACGATACAGATTTTTGTCATTAAGCTTGGCTACTTTCTGTGAAGCAGTTCTGAGTTTTGACTGAATTTTACTACAGTTATGTTTAGAAATTATAATGGTACGATTTGACAGTGGTACAGCTAATACAGTATTTTGAAAGGAGGAGCAGAGTAGTAGGCTCATCATTTAATCTCTGGGCTGTAGTATCATAGTAGTAACAGTGGGAGAAAGATCTTGCTGTGTTTGAAGATTGCATGAAATTAGAGCATAATCAAATATAGAAGCTGATGGTTTTTCAAGGAGAAATTCTTATTTATTTTTTTTTCAGTACTACCAAAGGAGATGTAATTTGCTACTATGGAAACAAAGGAGAACCAGAACCTGTTTTCCTAAATCCTGGTAGGCTTTTTTTCAGAAAGGTCTGAATATTACTTTTTGTTATCTTAAAAGAGTCAGAATGTAGCTGTATTGCTATAGTAATTTAGTTATTTAAGCATTGTCTTCTATAAAAATAATGCTAACTGTCCTTAAATTCAAGTAGTGTTTACTAACAAATTTCAGTAAAGAAATAGTTCATTAAAAGCTTCAATCCATGTCAGTGTACCCAGCTGCGCTGCAGTTAGTGGGATGCTCCTTAGGTTGCTCTGAAAGACAGAAGTCTATCTTGAGGAATGGAATTTTCAAAGGTTTATAGACTTGACCCTAACACTCGTTACCCAGCAGCATTGAGGGCATAGTGTGACTGTGGTCCCCTAGGGACAGAGCTGGCTTCCAGGAAAAAAATTATCTGTCTTATCAGGTGGAGTATTTTAAAGTATTTTTAAACTAGTCCTTTCATAGCCAACTACATTCTCAATACTTGAGAATTCATTGCCAAAAAAGCCAGTTTAAGTGGACAAGAACACATAGAAGGCTCTGAGCAGTGTTGCTGGTTGATAATGGTTGATGACAGTGGCTTATTTTTTCTGCTGAGGGTAATGGTCAAAATGTGTCTGCCAGTAGGCAAATAGTTACTGGAGCAATTATAGCATAAATTCTTGGGAAGGGCTGTTAGATTTAGTACAGCTACAAGCACAAAGCGTGTTTTAATTGAAACATTAAAAAAAAAACAAAAAACCTCACTGCTTGTTGTAATGAGGACCCGAATCATAAATTTTAGGTACCTGCAGACTGCAGCAGGTTACTGTGGTAATCTTTGTGCTTATTTGTTTGGATTGTGGTGAGAAATACAGAGTATCTCTAAAGAGAAATCTCCTTCTTGTTATCAAGTGTTGCTTTGCAATGTTTTTTTCAAGACTGAAGTCAGAGGCAGAAATAAATTATGATTCATATAGCTAAACCGGAAAAGGCTGGACTGCAAAAAATATATAGTTGTGTTGTACCTTTTTCATAGTTTAGCAAACCAGAGGTTAAAAGTAGCTGCTGCAAATATGGATTAGAGTAAAACTGTGAAACAAAGTGCTGAATATTAGCGCAGAGGAGTGCTTCAGCACGAACTAGAGTAAGATGCATGCCTGCTGACGGGGCCTGTGTTTTATAGCATACCTGCAGATACAGATTAGCTGGGGAATCAAGTTGTATTAAAATGTGTGAAATCTGTAATGATGACTGCAAATCACCAGAATATGCTTTCCAATTAAATGGATTTATTCACGCACACCCCAACACCAACATTATTTAGTAGTAAGTATGTCAATGCTACGCAGCCAGAAGTGGCCCACAGGGACTGCTCTCTCAGCAGGTGATTTTTCATAGAATTATAGCAGGTCGGGAGGGAACTCAAGGATCATCTGGTCCAGCCTCTTTTGGCAAAAGCATGGTCTCGGTACCCTGTACCTAAGCACCCGAAGATGGCCCAGTACCCTGTCCAGCCCAGTCTTAAAAGTGTCTAATAGTGAGAAATCCACCACTTCCCTGGGGAGATTAGTCCAATGGCTGGTTGTTCTCATTGTGAAAAATGTTCCTCCTCATTACAGATTTCATTATTTCATGACAGGAAAAGCTTGAAGGGTTGAGGTTGCTTTACGGAAATAAATCAAACAGTATCATGATTATGGATTATTCTGTGCTTCCATTACATAATAACCTAGTGTTCTATGAGTGTTGTGTTCTGGAGGGAAAAAAAGGCTTTGATATTTCACCTGATTTCACACCACAGTGTACATTATTTTAGTAATAGCGCTGAAAATCTCAAATTCAACTCATTTTAGTAAACTTAAAGCAATGATGCTCTGGAGCAGGTGCTTTGGGGAACTTTTTTTTTGTGGTTATGTGCTAGTTTTGTGGGATTTTTCCTAATAAAATGGTCAGAAGTAGTGGTTGAGAAGTCTGATTGAGAAACGATTATGCTATTTTGAGTTACACACCTAGGAGACACTTTACTACCTGAAGGAGTGTTGTATTTGCTTATCATATTATGTCCATCTTTGATACATTGTTTAATGACTTCACTTATTTTTGAAGCAAAACGAAAGCTGGCAATAGGATGAATAAGCAAATTATCGTAAGAGATTAATGATGAGTTTGCTGTTAGAATTTTAATTTTTTTGTCCCTCAGACTGTGGGATAAGATTATGATGAAGTTATTTTTTGCATACTATATAAGTTAATTTTCTTTGCTCCACAGCTTAATAAGTTGTTTGGGATTTTTTTCTATGTATAGGAATATATGGATTGAGTAATTCTTTGCTGGATACACCCTGGAAGAAACTTCAATATGGGAAGCAGCTTTTCACAGAAGTGGTCAAGAGAAGTCAAGACCTTACCAAAGAAGACTTGGTGCAGGAGCTTCTTACAGTGATGAATAATCAAGAGCCGTAAGAACATGATGGAGTTTACTCAAAATGAGATATAACCAGTTTAAAATTGTGTGTAGGAATGATTTTGACATAAAAGAAACTTTAGCCATGTATTAATTGACTAAAGCTGGGTAATGAAGGGCAAAAGTAGTGGTCATGTCTCCCCAGAGACTGACTTTCAACAATATTGATTTTTAAGCAGCAGACACAGTAAACATTATTACTGCAGTCTTAGTACTTATAGCCTGTACACTGATTT
>JAVSBS010013102.1:0-42192 GCA_033124195.1 Coracias cyanogaster | reverse complement strand
GACATAGCACTGAGAACATTCTGGCTTGTACATCCCAACAATAGTTAAAATTCTCAAAAGCTGAAAAAGTCTCCTCCTCTGTCTTGCCCATAGATTGGGTGAAATTACTCATAAGTGACAATGCAGCATATACATACCAGCTTAACATCATGACCAGTGATATAATCATAAGTAAATGATATCCAGTATCACGAGAGTCCTGACCCATTTCCCAGAGATGATAAACACCATCAGAGGGAACACATTGAGTACATAAAGATTGACAGAATACCACCATGCAAGTAAATGCATGACACTGTGAACATGCACTATTTAACTCATTAAAATCATTGAGAAGGTTATCTCAACCCTCTGTGCCCCACATTGGGTGTCAAAAAGGGTTGTCATGCTTTAGACCCAACTAGGTGCTGAGCACCGTGTGGCTGCTTGCTCACTCCACCCACCCCACCCTGGGTGAGATGGGAAAGAGAATAGGAAGAAAAAGGCAAAATCCCATGGGTTGAGATAAGAAAAATGCAAGAGGAGAACAGCGCAAGAGGAGAACAACAGTAATAACAGTAAAAAAGGAATATATAAAGCGAGTGATGTAAACCGCACCGACTACCTCTGCACCAACATGCAGTTCCAGAGAGCTACCCGCCTGACATGCTCTCTGCTCTTTGCCCTGATATAGCAGGCATGATGTCAGTATGTTGTCAAATAACTCATTGGCTGCTTTGGGTGTCTATCCTGCCTGTGGCCCCCTTCCAACTTCTGGTGAAAATTAACCCTATCCTAGCCGAACCAAGGACAGCCAAGCTCTAAATAAAATACTTCAGGTTAGCAGACGTGAGTGAAGGAACTTTCAGTGACTAACCAGGTAGCAAGAAGAAAGCCAGGTTTTTTCTCACCTTGGAAGGTCGATAGAATGGTTTGTATTTGAGTGTATAGCTTATGCTATGGGGACAAAAAGCAGATAATTTACATCTGTAGACTGTACTAACCTTACAATTTCTTACACAGATTTTCTTCTCCAGAGGGAGTGATCCTTTCCTTGACAAGCAATGAGCAAAGGATAAACCTTGTTTCTCACATGCTTAAACAGCTACAGATTGCTCAAATTGTAGCTCTGCTCAAGACCTCCTAAAGTGATGAATGGATGGAAAGGACAAAGCTAGTCAGCAGAGAAAGTAAAAGCACTGATGCAGAACCCCTAGACACAAGTCCTAACAAACTTTCAATGAATGTTGAAAATCCAAATCTGTGCTTAGGTGCTCATTATCTTGGCCTGCTGAAGTGATTTGGAGCCCTATCCTGGGGTGAATATACAGTATGCATGTTTCTGAAAAGCCTAACTGATGGTTGATCTATTCTTGGGTAACCCACAGGCCTTTTTTAGCTGATTTTTTCTAAATATCTACTGCTGTCACTCATGTGTGCCCTTGGAGAACAGGATTTTTCAACCTTACCGATACTGATTCTCTCTACACAAGTTGTCAAATTGATGATTCAAGCAGTGAAAAATCTGAAAAGTCTCTATAGAAGTTCTAACAGTTTATTGGTAACAAATACCTTACAATTAACTTACTTAAGATGGTAAAAAAGACAACAATTGCTAGTATTCTTTTGATCTCAAAAAGAAAGAAAATACCTTTGTGATGCTAGACTGGAAGTTGTTGCTAGTGGTTAGAAAATGAGTTTAACGTAGTGCAATGTAATCTCCAAATCCCTATCCTTCTTTGATGACCGACCGTTCTTTATCTCATGGCTGGCTGAGCAATTACTGATCTTTTTATCCTCAGTCAGCAGCAGAATACTTGCTTACTGTATCTTAGGCCATAAGACTTTATAGCATTGTACATTAGCATGCCTTAGTAAATAAAAAACTGTGTTACCTATCTCCTTGAATACAGAGAGGATAAGTTTCTACGTACCATAACAGAAAAAAGCAATCTGTGGCAACAAACATGAGGGACTGCATATGTGTTGTACATGTCACCGTTCACCCTCCAGTGTGCGCCAGTGGTAGCATTTTGACATACAATCTTTTAATGTAACAAGAATTTTAAAGTTGTGTCCAAATCTTTAGCATTTTTCGTTTTCAGAAGTATTTCCCTTTATCTCTGTCTTTCTATTCATCTCTAACAGTCAAAGGTAAAGAATGGCCAAAATAGATGACCTGCTAGACATTATAAAGAATGATGTTAGCTACAGAAATATTGTATTTTATTTACCCTTACATTGTGGTGCATGGATTTTTACTTTCATCTTTTACACTCTGTGCTCCCATCATCCCCTCTACGGGGTGGGGGGGTGGGGGGGGGGGCGGGCTGGGAATCTTTGCAATTCTGAGAATTCCAAGTTTTTTTCATTTCTTACTTGCTACAAATAGCTTAAGATTATGGGTTTAGGAATTCCCTGTTTAAATGAATGACTGAGATCACTCTGAACATTTCTTAAAGGTTTTGATCCATTTCCAGCTGAGCTGTCTTTGGCTTGGAAGTGTGGTTGTCTTGCTGACTGGGTCATGCCTATTTTTCCCCTCTGTCCTGACAAGCTGTCAGTTCTGTGCTGATGTCTTTATTTAGTCTCCTTCTGGTTTCTTTTTTTAGAACTTAGTTCAGCTTCTCCTTTCACTGTTCCATCTCAATTTAAGCCAGCTAGTTTTTTTACTACAATGCATAACAATATGATAGAATATATGTAATGGTATTTATTCCCAGCTTGGGTTATGCTAATAAAAGTATTTAGCACATTTATAAAGCTTGAAATAATTGCACAGAGATTAAATAATTATTCAGCACGGCGGGGGGGGGGGGGGGTAAATGGAGGAAGGATTATAGTTTGTTTTTTAATCGAGTAAAAGCTGAAGTGACTCACTCAAGCTTTATAATGAGTGGGGAAAAAAGTAGGTGGAGGACTTGCAACTTTTTTTTGAGAAATTAGCTTATAATGCCTTTCAAGACACAATATATCTTAATAACAATATATCAAGATAATCTTGATAAATGTATTTTTTGTTACATACCAGTGTCCTTTTACCTGAGCATTTATGAAGCACAGGTGTTTTCTATATTCAAAGTTATGAGCACTTAATGCAAAAATTACTGGATGGACCAGATTCACTTTGAAATGAAGAAAGTTTAGGCTATGCCAGTACAAGTTGATTGTATAAATAATAACTTATGTAAATTATTGGTTGGTTCTATTTTCTGCTTTTGCAGTATCACAAAATTTCAACCTTATGCTTCCAGATTGCACAGCCACTATTTTAATTTCTTTAAAAAATACACATCAGAAAAATATAAATACATTTCGATCTAGGATGTTCCTGAAAGAAGTCATGAAATGAAGGAAAGGTTATACGAAGGGTTTTAAAATAAAACAAGCTCTTCACCAAGTACATTTCCTGTGGCTACTACTTCAAGACAGTAGAAACATTTAATAAAAATTGAACAAAATTGGTTAATTTAATATGAACATGTAAGAAAAAGTGCAAAGGTTTATGCAGACTTTTGCCTGAAGGCATAAAGCAGGACTTGGTGGTCTTCATATTCTGACCAGTGTTGCATTCTCAAAAGCTATGGAAAACTATTCTACACTGCATTTTTGCTGCTAAATAATGTTTTAGATATCTTCCTAAACATAGTGGTTTGTGAAATTACTACAACTGGTTATTTTTTTTTAATCCATATGGGATTCTATCCAGTTATTCTGTCCAGTTATGAGCAAAGAGCTATGTCATCCCTTGGTTAATACAATTGAAGATTTTTAGTGCTTACTGCATCCTATCATCCAAGTCACGATTGAAAATATTTTCAGAATTAGGTCTAGGATAGACTCCTCTAGAACTCTGTTTAAAATGCGTTACTGGTTGGCAGAAAACTGTTGATTACTGTACTTATATGAAGTTTTGTGCCCACATTCTGTTGTCTTCTTCAAAAGCAATTTTCCTAGTTTACTCATGAGAGTGTCCCAAGGAACAGCATCAAACACATTACTAAAGTCAAGACGAATTGTCTCTAATGCCTCCCCCTTATCTACTGGGCCCATTATCCTGTCACAAAAGGAAATTGGATCATTTTGGTGTGATTTGTTCTTGACAGATCCATGTTGGCTGCTTTTTGTCACCTTTATTATCCTGTAGGTGCTTTTAAATTGACTTAAGTGATTTGTTCTAGTATCTTTCTGAACATTGGAGTTAGACTGGCTGATATATAATTTTCCAGGCCCTTTTCCTCATTTTGGAAATACCCATGAAGTTTGACCTTCATCAGTCTTTTAGAAACTGCTCTTGGTGTCTTCAACAAATTCTTGAAAATAGGCATTAATGGCTCAGATTGCATTGGCTAGTTTCCTGTGTACCCTAGGATGAACTGCATCAGGTCCTGTCAACTTAGATGTGTTTAGTTTATCCAAACATTTTTTCAGTTTTCTTTCTTTCTTTTTTTTTTTTTTTCAGCACTGTGTCCTAATCATCATATATGCTGCTCTAATGCATAGATTTTTATAAACCAATGACTGACATACTCCTTTTGAAGATTACATGCAGTTATTATAAACATATCATTTTACATGTACATCCCATTTTAAGTGTGTTATTGATGTACATCCCATTTAAACTCTCACGATGAGCTTTACAAGGGACTTGAATGGTTTTTAAACCTTACAGTTACACGGGGGAAATTTCAGTTACTGAAATTCATCTGTGATCTTATAGTGACATAACACTTTAAATGAGTGCGGGGGGGGGGAGGGGGGGGCGTGATACACCCTCCATCATCAAAGCTTTTTCATTAATAACTGAGAATTAACTTTAATTCTGAGCATGTTTAATTTTTTTAATCAAAACCCCGACCATTGACTTTTAAATGTCTGACATTTTTTCTGTTAATTGTAAAGGTGAATCCTCTTTGAAGCTTATTAAAATATTCACCACTGTTTACAGTGATAGTAAAATTTTGATACAGTTTTTACTTTTGAAGAGGAAATAGCAGTGAATACTTTGTAATGTCTTGTTTTGTGGGATTTTTTTCTTTGTTTTCTATATGCAAAAGGGATTTTTATCTCTGTGTGGCCCTTTAGTTCAGATGCAGTCTGTGTTGCTCAATTTAGACAAACCATTCGTTACTATGGATTTTAAAAATTGCTCAATTTTCCAGACTTGTACAAGAATCTCCCCCTTCAACACAAGCCAATTTTTCTGCATTTCTCATCCAGTATGGAATGCATCATTTCATTTAATAGTAACAAGGAGAGTGTACAGTGTTCCTAACAATCCCAGAGATACTTCATGGAACAATCAAAATCCTCAAGGACAATTTGTGTGCAGCCAATACTGACTCAGCAGAGTTCAAGGCATCTTTTAAAAGTATATGTAATCACTGTCTATTTTGAGCATACTTGCTTGCACAATGGCTTGCAAAGGTAACATCATTTGTAGAGAACATCTTTTGTTTTGTGGTGTTATCTAAAGTTTTCAAGACAGATACAGACCCTGGGGTACAGAATTCATGTATGAATTTAAGCCCTGTTACCTTGAGAACTGATTTTAAATTAATGATTGTATGTCTGTTCATAGGTGTAAAGTTCTTGTTCTGAATTGACTCTGGAGTACCTGTACAGTGTAACTGTTTGAAAAATAAGAGTTTATTACAACTCAGGCCCATGAGAAGAGAGACCAGTGCAACCAGCTCTCCCCTCACTTCATTTTGATTTCAGTGGTAGAAAACCCAAATGCACAATGTTGCCTAAACCATGGACAAATTAACCGTGGTCGGGTTAGCCTACCGTTCAGTAGGCTCAGGGACAACATTTTATAGGGAATTCTCTTAGGCTTTTTGAAGGCCTCTTCTATGACTAGCAACTGTTTAGATGCAAATAATGATAGATCCATCACACTTAACTATCTTTAATGCTGATTCTGTATTTTTTCTGGAATACATACCCCTGCATACACGTCTTGCAATTTTTGCCATGTCCTCTGTATCCTGAAGGCGAATTCATCAAAGGGCATTGCCTGAAAGCTCTGTGCCATGAGTTCATCAAGCTGTTTAGTTAGTGTATCTAATACATTTTTAGATATCTAGCTGGTTATGCCAGGATGGGGTCTTCCTGAGACAGCTGAGTTACTCTGCTTTGCAGCCTGTTCTGGAGCTTTGCAGTTTTGTTTCATTAGCACTGAACTAGGAAAAACTTAAGAATGTTCTGCTGTGAAAATGGTGGCTGGCTGAAGAAAGCTGTGGGTACTGGCTAGCTGTGGATGTGAGAGATGCGTATTTAAGTCGTAACAATATCTGAATTCCTTTTGAAATTGTAGCGTGGTAAGCTAAAAGAATTTTCTCTTAAATACTGATAATTAAAAACAATATTCTTTAATATTTTACTGAAAAGGTAAGCAGTACTTGCAACCTTGTAAGAGGTGCAGTTGTCTTAACTGACATATCACTAAGGGCATTTTTTATTTCATATGCAGTGGTTTTCACCCCTTTTCTATATGAGAAAGAGACCATCCATGGAAAGAAACTCTGGCATACCTTTTGCTATCTGCGTACTTCTAAAGATCAATTCACTTGTGTTCTTTGTAGCTGGAATGCAGATCCAGCCTACAGTGTGACAGATATAAATATAGTGGATCTTTCACCTTGCTGTATGTTCACCCACAAAACACACTACATTTTGTTACAGTCAGTAAGAAAAATACTGTCCTGAGCACTTACCACATTCATTGGGAAGGTAGTAAGGTTCCTAGGGATTTAAATGTGTGAATCCAGGAAACTTGCAGTGTCTATGACATCTTCACTTAATTCTGTAACCTAGAATATAAAAGTGACCTACATGATTCTGTAATAAGTCTCTGATCCAATAGGCTACTGAAAATTGCACCTTAGCTCTCAATGTCATTATTTAGTTGCAACTTGATGAGCTTATTTTTGCTGGAAGTAGGCCAATCCACATTCACCCACCTACTCTGTGAAAATCATCTGAAAGTTGTCTTTGAATAATCAGTTATCCCCCTGTAGTCCATTAGAGAATTCAGTTTTCCTCACTCCTGCCATACTG
Source organism: Coracias cyanogaster (assembly GCA_033124195.1). Taxonomy (NCBI): domain Eukaryota; kingdom Metazoa; phylum Chordata; class Aves; order Coraciiformes; family Coraciidae; genus Coracias; species Coracias cyanogaster. The sequence goes on along the minus strand of JAVSBS010013102.1, from coordinate 35,151 downwards.
TTCATTTCCAGTTGTAGTAGTAGTCAAAATTACAGGTTTACCTTGTCTCTTATGTGCAAAATATAAATTGTGTATCAAATCCATTTGAATCAGTCAGGGGTAATGAGTAGCAGGAGAATGGAGTGGTAAAAGGAGTATTCAGGAGTCAGAAAATGCAAGAGGATTTGGTAACCAGGATGTAAAAAATGTAAGTCTAAGAGTGAGGATAGAATTACCTAAAACTTACATGTTTTAATTGAGTCTCCTCTGGTTTTATTCGTTCTCTTTTTTTTTTAATAATTTAAACTTTAAAAAAATCAATTTGGTTATTATTGGTTCATGTGATACATTGAGACATTGATCTAATATTGCATACTCAGAAAATCCAGTTAGATAATATTCCTGTTGGCATGCTCTCCATGCCAGTTCTGCTTTCACCTTTACCTGCTGCATATAAGCTGGAGTTGGAATAGATATTATTACAGTGAGACCTATGACATGTACCAGGTGTTTGTACATACACCAAGGCCATCCATCATGTTTATCAGTGCTTTCCTTGAAAAATATTGTAGGTGGCTGTCATAAACCCAGAGGTTTAGAAGCATGCAGGGAGAGAAAACAGAACACTACTGGTAAATCCAGCCATCAAGATTGACCCTTTCCCAAGTATTTTTTTAAATGAAATTTTCTTTCCTAAAACTGGACACTAGCCTTTACTGCAATGGATTTACTAGAGAATTTGTGATATTAGAGCAAATAATATTTCTTTGTCTTTTCTTTACTGTTGTCTTTTTGTGCCACAGTTTTTTCATTCTGCTAGCGTTCAGCTGCAGCTCAAAAGAAATGGATAACAGATTCTTATTTTAGTCTAGACTTTCTCAAGTGCTAGCTCAAATATTGAATTACTTTGTTCAAAACAGGGATCTCTTTATTTTCCGTGGAAGATAAAGGATATACCTGAATTTATGTAAACTTTGGTTTATGCCAAGACAAAGGGAATGTTCACCTTTCTCAACAAATTAGAAGTTTGTTCTTGCATATCTGACTGTTGAGTGTTGGACTCCTTCTGCCACACTGATTATGTAGAGGATTGGTGGACAAGCTGTCAGGAAACAGGGCTGCTGTGCCTTTTTGTAAGGGTTAATGAGAATGAAAAGTTGTATAATTAGCTAGCTGTTATACAGAACATAATTCCAAGTTGAGATACTGTGACTTTATGATATATATTACAAATACAATTTTTAAAAATTTAAATAACTATATTTAACAATTAACAGCTAGTATTTTATTAAATATAATTTTAAACATATGCCACGATGAATGTTACAGTAAGACAATAGCAGCTGAACGCTTCACTCACAGAGCAAAGTTTCAAGGACTTGCACCTCTGGAAAACTCCCATTCTTTCCTGAAAATAAGAAAATTATTTTCATCTCTGTGGAAAGCAAAAGGGAGCAGCTTCTGAGAAGCCATAGTTTTTCTAGCCCATGTCTCCTGTATAAGCGTCTTTGGAGACATATATGTGAAGAACAAGAAGTAAGGATTATTATCCAAACCACACAATAAAAGTGCCAGTGTAATCAAAGTAATTCAATAGTTAATTTTTGTGTGAAGGGAGAGGCTCAATGCATGAAATTGTGTTTCAAAGGAAACATGTTCCTCTATTGTTCCCATCACCTCCATCCACTTACTTGTGAGTTCTTAGCAAGCTCCTTAGGCAAGAAATTATCTGTCTGCCAAGGAACAAACTCACAGACACAAATTAAATGTCATTAACCTCTTTGTCTTGATTGCACCTCTATATCTGTTAAAAACTTCAAGCTCTTTAATAAGCAATTCATATTCTTTTCAGTAGTGTCACATTTTCAAAAGTGACTTAGGATAAATAGGGCAAGATTTTCCCAATATCAATTTCAAAGAGAGATAAGTCTCTAAGGTTTTAGAAAGTCTTGCTGTATCTTTAGGTGAAAAAGACTTTGGGAAACATTAATTTAAGTCTAGTTTTAAAAGTTAATACAGAGATCCTAAATCACTTTGTACTTTTCTACAGTTCTGTTTTCTTTTTAGTATTTGAATTATATTCTTTTGAAATGAAGACCAAATATCTGCAATTCGGTTCATTTTGCTATTTAAGTATTTTCTCTTTTTATATAGCAAAGTTTCAACAGAATGGTACTTGAAACTTAAAAAAAAGAATTTAATTTATCAATATGACTTTTAGGGAAGTCAGCTATTGAAAACAGGAGAGGTTGAAAGAGGACTATAAACTGTGAAGGACTTCACAGGAAGAGTAATAGGACAAGTTTGTGTTAGGTAACAGAAGCCCAAAGGCAGAAGCTGATATATTATCGAGGACAGTATTTATGGCTCATTAGGTAAAGTCATAATTCTGCCCAGTGTTCAAACACACGATGCTGATGGGGGAAAAGGCATGTAATTAATCAGGTCATATAGTAGAAGGCAGACAATTAAAATAAAACTCACATCTAAAGTTGACTGTGTGTAAGTTTGGCAATGGAAGCGCTGCCTTCTTCCTATTCTGTTTGGAGAGGAGTATGTTATGTGAATACCACAGGAGGCCCAAGTCATTTCAGAACCATTCAATGCACTAATGGTGAAGAAACAGTCTCACAGAAGGGTTGATGTTTCTGCTGTTTTTATAGATTTTTGTACCCAGGGTCTCATAGCTTTGTTGGGCTATGTACTTGTTATTGTGTGTTTGTAAAATATTTAAAGAACTTGCCATCTAAACAGACAAGACTTGAAGGGGCACAAGGGGGCAAGGCAATGCAGCAGAACAGTGACAAAGCAAGTTGTAAACTTCAGGCTGCAGATAGATCCTCGTATCTGTTAGCTTTGCAACTAGGATTTACTGCTTTGTTTATTTTGTTCCCACACTAACAGACTCAGGATACCTGATACAGGCCTTGGTCTGTGTGCACTGGTCAGGAATTCAAAACTCATGCGTCCTTTGAGCTCAGAACCTTTGCCTGGGACATTCAGGAGAGGGGATGGAAAATTGATTGTTTGATATAGGAAATCCTGGGGAAAAACTACTTTCTGGCTGCTGCATTTGATATCAAGTATTTATTAACACTGCAGCTTTATTCTTTTTCATGACTGTCATGTTTGTGCTTGTTGCCGAGGTTATTTTTGAACATTAATTGGCAGTTAAAGTAGCCTTGTCCAATGCTCTTTTGCTGCTTCTTTTCCCTTGGTTGCTTTTCTCTTCTCATTCTCTACACTTCTAATAAATATTTCAAATTTGGTTGTTGCTTTTTATTGCACTTTTGTCACAGAAGACAGAGAGCGTGGCTTAATCTGCACTCTGGAAGGTAAATAAGCAGAAAAAATGGGAGCAGAGAATTCCTGGGTCAATGGCCTTGGGAATAATGGCACAAATATAATGCTACAAAAACTCTCCTATAACTGTAACTTCAGCCAAGCTGTGAATTCTCATTTCTTTGGCAATTTATACATTTACATTAAAAAACACAACAAAAATATCAGGGAAAGACCGGAGGAGAAAATCATGATGTAGTGAAAAAGAGAATACAATGAGATTTCTTCTCTTTTAAACACAATTTTAAAAGTCTGTTTAATATTTTAAAGTCACTTTTGACCTTTTGTTGATTGGTACATTGCTAGATAATTAAGAAATGAGATTTACATACGTATTTGGTAATTTAGAAAGGGACAAAAATGTATGCGTGAAGGGTGGGTGAATTTGGCATTTATTGCTCCGGCATAGGATTCAGAAGTGGGTGGTTTGTTACAACTGCAATAACAATACAATACTAGGTGCAGAGTGCTCCTATTGCAACTGAGCTGCTGTGCTGCCACTGAGGCAAAGCAACATTGAAATGCCCTTATTCCATATCTTCCTGAACTTCCTTTTGATCTTACTAAATAAGTATCTCAACATTCTCCAGCACAATCACTCTTCTTAGTAATACAAACACAATTACTTGACTAGCCTTATTAAATGCAGTTGCTTTTCCTTCACTGCTCAGCTCACATTCCTGTTTCCTCAGATGCATTTTTACCTGAAGAACAACAAAAAAGCATTACACTCTTACACTCTCTAGACTAATGGTCAATCTTTATCTTTATTTGGTGTCTTTTTATTTCTTAGAATTGTATTTTTCACTTGTTATTAGATCAGAGAATGTATTTGCACTTTAACATCTGCATAAATTACTTTAAATTGTAGTTTTATTTTATAAGTTCATGCAGATTCCATGAAAATGCAGTCTTTAAACCTGATAACTTTTAGAAATACATAAAAATACTTGGATGCAATTCCTGTAACTCTCAAATAATAATTGAAAAGCACAATACACTGAAGAGAAGAATGATACAAGAAATCACTGAACAACAGCTCCAGATATACTTAATAATTGCTCAGATTATTATCTCATTTGTTACATCTCTAACATAAAACATATACAAAGCATTCCTGTTCCAAAGAGAAACTGTGATTGTGTTTGATTCCTCTGTAAAGCAAGGACAGTCCCTCCTGTTAGAAGAATTCTGGAATACATTACTAAACTAATTCATGTAACAGTCAAGAAATGAGATCTATATATGCAAATAAATAAAATAATTTTTAAAACCCCCCAAACCCAGAAAAAGTGTAATTGTTCATTCAGTATTTAGGAGGTACATGGAGATTGAATGAGCTTACAGTGGCATAAAGAAAGTTTTTTCCAACTTCATATGTATCTTGTACAGTCCATTGTAGGCATTTTGTGGCTTCAAGAACCAAGTAATTTTAAGACATTGAGACTCAGATACTATTGATCCTATTGTCATGTGCTGCTCTTTTCTATGGACAATTATGGTATACCTACTTTAATCAGATTGTTTTGGTGAAACTGGTGGTGGGGGGATTAGTGATGGTGAACAATTATTCAAGCTCCTCTAAAATTACAAAATTTTGAAAAGACTAATAATTTTGCCAGAAGTTCCATTTTTTTCAGGATATTTTAGAGTCTGAAAGCCTACAGGATAAAACCAAGTGTCGGCTGAGATGTGCAATGGTGAGCACAACGTTTGTCTCCATTTTTATGCAGGTTTCTCCAGGTAGGATTCTGTTCAGAGTCAAAAGGTGCAAAACCAGTCATGTTACTATGCCAAAGGAACCCTCTGCAAGAATTCAGAAGGGTTGTCCTAGAGCAGACAGTTGAATGGACTCGTAGATAGAAGTGGGTTTTTGTGCAATCTTCCTAATAGGTAGACTATAGCTTTCTTTGAATGGATTTTATTTTGTGGATTACATCCCACTAGGTGATGGGAGAGGGGTATGTATGTATGTAATGTGTGTGTACCCACACAAAGTTAATTTCTCTCAGGTATCTTACTTTGCCTGGAATCTAGACAATGGCATTCTAGCTTGCAAAATGTATAAACCCTGAAGCTGAATCTGTGGCCCTTCTGGAAGACTGAAATTCTGAAAGCCTTTACCTTGCCTTTTCATTGATCCTCAAGATTGGAGAGATATAGCTTGCTGATGTGTCATGTATTTCTGCTTTAGTCACCTTAGGCTTCTTGGTTTTTCCTCTTGTGTTTCTGTCTTTTCCAGCTGTTTATCCTTAGATGAAATATATTGTTTAACTTACTCCATGTCCCTGAATCCAAATAATCCACAAGGGAGTCTGTGGGGTGGTGGGGGAGATCACCCCTGAGAAAATCTGTAGTCCAAGTGAGTTTAAATCAATTTTTTGCATGTTTTCAATTATCCTACTGGGCGCCATGCCACAATGACCTGGTTCTGCAAACTCATGAGCTGGGACTCTTCTATTGCCTATTTAAATTAAAAATCCTCATTGTCTGTATTTTTCTACACTACTATCACAAATTTCTACAGTCAGAGTAGCACTTAATCTCTTCTGATGTGGAGGTGGTCTTTAATTCAGGCTTCCAGTTTTCCAGAAGTAGTTTTTTGAGTCAGTTCTCATCATACTCTTATGTGAACTGAACAAATAGAGCAAAAAGAGAAGAGACCCTTAGTGAAGTCAATGGTCTAGCTGTGGATGTAAGAGCCTAAGATATCCTTGTGTTATAATGCAAGTCATTTCCTGAGTACCATATCTTATTTGTCATTTTCAAGCAAAGTAAAATACTATATTTCCAGCATGATCTCTTGTGAGTCAAATTCTAGCATCTCATGGTGATAGCTTGCATAGACAGAATTTTCTTCCATGCTTTGATGAGAAGAGGAATCAAGACACTACTTGTGTGTGAGGCAGAAACCTTGATATTACCTTGAATAGTTGTAATATGCTTCAAAAAGGAATTTTGTGCTGTGAAATAAGGGGAAACCCTCTGGATAGCATCATTATCAACTGTGTGTGATTCAACTGAGATTAGTAGTGTAGCGTAATGGAAAGCTTGGTATGATACAATTATGTGTAAATAAACTCAATATGCTGTGACATGAACGATCACTCAGTGTCAGAGATGTAACTGGGCAAATGATTAAGCTGCTTTACATTTGTGACCAAAGGTCAGCAAAAGCTGTAAGAATGAAGGCAAGGGCTCCAAGTATGAAAACAGAAAATAGTTTAAGCATAAGAGAAGAAAATACCAAGATACAGTAAAAATAATTTTATTGCACAGGAAACATTTCAAAAATAATTGCTGCACTTCAGCATGATTAATGAAACCACAACATTCTACAGTATAACTACTGATGCTAGAATAACAGCAACAGACTTATTTAACATTTTATCGCTGGAGACATAAAACATCACCATGAGTCTGGTTCAGTAATTATAAGATTAAATATCCTCTATATAGGTATTTTCTACCTATAAATCCTTAAACCTAACTTGAAATAAATTTTTACCTAAACAGCATTTCTCAATTTTTCTAATAAAAATACGTGATTGTTTTAAGAGAAGAAATGTGGCCTTTCCTTACTCTCCAGCGTCAAAGTTTGTGGCTTGTTTTTTGTTTGTTTGTCTTTTTCTTTTCTGAAATGTAAATTTAAAAATGTTTTAAAAATATATTTATAGTTTTCAGTGCTTTCTGTTTAAAAATATAGAAACACCGTAGGGAATAAAGATGAATTTCTGTAAGGGTGTAACCAACCCTGTAAGAGGTTTGGAATGAAAAGTTATATACTTGTGAATTTCTTAGGCTGAGTTTGTGATTGCTCCCAGACATAGAGGCAGGGTTCCTCTCCTTGTCTCTGCGCTATGTTCTTCTCATCTTTGTTTAAGAATTGATGTGAAATTCTGATTTTGGTAAACAAATCATTAGTTCAGACTTGGAGCTCTTCCTCACTACGTAAACAACACAGTCTACTTGTATACAGAATCACTTTGTTTTGCTTATTCCAGTTTTGATTTGGAGAAGGAGATTCATTAATGTAGACCCTCTGAATTCACTGAAGTATACAAGTGTGAAGGCAGTCTGCTGGCCTCGTTGTGCTTAATTCCTGAAGTAAGAGGCCAAGAAGAGCATATTGATCTGCTCATCTGTGTCTGGAAAAGATCCTCTGTATTCCGTGCTTCTTAACTGGAGAAGACGGTGGTTTAAAGTAATGAATATATGCTTGGAGAAAGGTGGTTTCTAGTAACCCTCGCACCCAAACAAGAGCTTCAGAACATTTGTTTCTTAGGCATATCCATATAAAATAGGGACAGGTATCATCTGTTGTTCCATATGTATTGATACAGATTGTAAGATCTTTCTGCCTATATTTTATCATCATTTGAGGACGTTTGTTAATTTTCTTTCTTTTACAATGACTGTCTTTGTGTGTGTTGCAGCAGAAATGGAGATGATAGCAGAGGACAGCCAGTGCCATATTTTGTATCCCTTTCTCACGTGTTTAAAACCTAGGATAGTAGCTTGGTACTTTGTTAGTATTCCAGTGCAAACAAGGTCTATTATAGGCAATTGGTAAATGTCTGCATTGCTAGCATTACAATCTGTTTGGCAACTTAAAAAAAAAAAAAAGAAATGTGTGCTTGTTTTTAAAACATAATGTCATGTTTAAAGGCTCTATATAAAGTATTCAGGTATCATGCAGTGAACAAGTTGCTCACTTTTATCTCTGTGGGAAGATTTAAGAAAAGTATGGTTTGTGTTGTTCACAGTTTCCTTCCATATTAAAAACAATGAATTACAGTTTAGAGTGTGCTTATGCTTCCTCATCTCTCTAGAACGTTTAAGAGAAAAAATACACATCTGCAAACAGACATAATTAAATGTATAAATACGGTATACAGGAAAAAAAACAACACCTCTTGAAATTCTGATTTTTTACTTTTCTTCAAAATGCTCAGTAAGAAATGATCTAATGTCCACAGCAATTGCTTCAATGACCATTGTTACCAGGCTGTAGCAAAATTGCTAATCTTCATGAGGAGAATATTAATAGCTTATTATTGTAATTGTCAGTCTCTAGACTTCTATTTTGTTTCCTGTGCTCTTAGAATTTTTGCCTAAAATTAACCATTGAGACGTACACAGGTATAAAGTCACTGCTGTTAAAGATTTGGAATAGTTTACTTAAGCTAAGCAACTAAGGTTATTTCACATGGCTGCTCTAATGTACTTGTTTTCACTGAGAGATTGATTTCTTTGTTTTCTTTCTTAATATGTTCAGACATATTGTGAAGTTAACAGTTTTGTGACAGTCTTTATTTCCCAAGCACTATAAAAAACTTTCTATAGCATGTCACAACAGACTGCTAAGTATCATCTTTTAGTTGATGTTTATTCATGTACTCAGAAATGTCTATTCTAGATAGTGACCTTTTTTTTTTTTTTTTTTTTTTTTAGTGTAGCACTCTAATAAATCCCGTCTCATTCTATTTCTCTCTGTTATATGGTTCTCTGATCTCTAAGAAGGCATTGGTAGCTGTTATCTAAAATTCTCAAGTGTATATTATCACCTTTCTTCTTTTTTTAATTCAAGCATTAACCTAAGGGGTGCTGAAAATACTTACTTAACTGGTTGAATAAAAGCCTTGGAGTTATTATACTCTAATAATCTCTTTCTTAAGTCACAAGGTGTTAATTATAAAACAATAATTTATGCTAACACAGTTGAAGCATGAGGCCAAAAGCCAAGTGTCATCGACAGTGCTATGGCTGAATTATTACATCATCATTCAAACTCTTAAGCCACTTTGTACTCATAATATGATTATTAAAAATAATGAAAAGCATATTCATCAATGTATTTAGTTTCATTTTTAAAACATAATGCACATGAAAATGTGCATTCTACTACATTCTCTTGCACCATGGAAATAGCATTTTTTCTGAAGATTACATTTTCCAGATAGACAAAGTTTGTTCAGCTATTTCTAATAAAAATGACTGAGACAGAAACAGATTCAGAATCTGACCAAAGAGTGAAAATCTGTGAATGTATCATCACTTTTAAGTTTTAGTAGTGTCTCTGTAGTAGTAATAAATAGATAGGCCCAATGGCAATAAATCAAGGTGAAGAGTTATTTCAGACAAATGCCATAAGAAAATCTGTATATGAATAGGCATGACCTCTGTGTACAAATGTTTTTTCAAACTGCTGATTACAAGTACTTCGGAAGTTCTCATGAGAGGTGTTCAAGAACGGACCAGTTCCTTTGTAGGGCTGAGAGAAGTCAGCCCTGACTCTCATTCACCTCAGTCTAAACTTTATTTCTTTTGTCATTAATTTAGGCAGGACCTATAGATTTTGCGTTGAAATGACACCCCTTTCACTGCATTGCTACCTCTGGGAGAGTAAATACCTTTTTTACAAAGGCACTTCAGACATTTCAAAAAAGTCATTAAAATGCACTGTGTATTCATTTTGTGCCAATGATTCCTTCTGTTTCTTTCTTGATTAGTTTAGGAAACACTCTTTTCTACTTCTTTTTGATTCACTGGTCTGGATGCTAATAGCAAGAAGCTTCCTTCTTCATAGATCCTGAGCAAAATCCTGTTCCCCTGGAGGTGAATAAAAATTCAATCATTCTCTATGCAATTTAAGGAGTAGTGAACCTCCAGTGCATTTGCTTTTGTTGAAAGGTTCAAAACATTCTTCAAACCCTTCCAAGGAAGCTAAGATTCCTCCTCCTGTTTGAGATAGGTATTAACTCAGTCCTACCTCAGGAAGAGCCTAGATAAAAAATGTAGGAAATACCAGTGAATTTTCTTTTTTACTTGGTACAATAGCTATCAGGTTTCAACTTCAGGATGAACTGTGTTAGAATGAATATGTGTCTGGTGGAGACTTTTAAGCGAATGAAAAGAAAGATTGACTACGAAGTCTAGAAAGTGTGAAGGAAAAAAGGTCTCTAGGAAATTTGTGATCTTGCAGCTTTTGATTGTGGCCATTAACGTGTGAGATCCTGCATATCTTTTAAATTAAGAGATGATGGAATATCTTAACTGAAAAGTTTTCTTCTTGCAATCGTATTTGAGTAATAATTGTAGTGATGACAATGCAAGCACATGGATATAAATGACAAGTAACTTTTCTGCAGTCAGTGAAATTACATAGTTGTGTATTTATTTTTAATTAGAAGTAGGATCCTTGATATGTGCTTGTGCTACAAAAATTAAGTAAGGTTGTTCATCTGTATGTACATGTATTATCTGCGTGGGAGGTTCTAGCCTTGCCACTGTAGAGAGTGTAGATGAAAGAGGCTAGAACAAGAGTTATCAAAGTAGAAGACCTCTATTTTGGTCAGGACTACTCATGAAACTAATTTGTGGTTGTACAACTTTGATCAAAAGTTTTCCTTTTGTAAGATGTTTGCTTCCTATATAAATTTATCTCCCTTTGTAAAAGTACAGAGAGATAAATATTACCAATCTAGGTTATTAATTTTAGATAAAAGTAAGAATAGAACAAAACCAGAAAATAAAAAAAATATTTTACGTAACTGAAACTGCTTAGAAAAAAAACATGCACATAAACTGACCTAATGTACTGAGGCTTTCAACATGAAATGTGGTAATTGTATAATCACAATGCAAGTCTAAATGGAAAATAATCTCTATCTTTCATTCAAGCAATATACTGGACTTTACCTCTCTCTGATCTTTTCACAATGAAGTGGTGAAACAAAACCTCCATATACAAAATATAAATGTGTTAAGAGTAGAAGATACGTACATTTCACATATTTCCAAAAAATCCATTTGAAGCTATCTTACTAGTATTACCACCCTTTTTCGTTAATAGTTCTTTCCTAAAATACCCATGGTACACAGTCCTTGTTGAATTGCATATCCTAGGCTTGCTCTCAAGATCTCGGGATGCGTGAGAAAGAAAAGACTGAAGTTAGGTTAAATACTAGTTATGCTGGCGTTAGATCGATCCTCTGTGGACCAGCTGCTCACTGAGAAGTTCCTAAAGCATAGAGGTTTCCAGCTGTGCACTCAAAATGTATTTAACACTGTGGAAGAAACTTGTGAAATATGATGATTAACAGAGTGTGGTTTAGCCAGATGCAATAGTAGCTTTTAACTATGGATGTTCTCACAGAGGAGGTATAAGAGGGCAGGCCATAAATGTTTGCAGGAGGCAGGACAGATATCCTCTAAGAGGATAGAAGCTTCCCATTATGTAAATTAATAAAAGCACACACTCTTAAGTAAAATGGTATGATATTTCTCTTCTGGAGTACAACTGTCATTAAGTTTGATAGGGTTAGAACTGTCAGGTTTAATTTGGGCCCCATTACTTCAGTGTTTAAGGTCTCCCTCCTGGCAATTACACCTGCCAACTTCTAGTCCTCATGGAATTCAAAAGACTTCTATTAGTGCACACTTGTTCAGAGTGCATTCGAAGTATTTCTAGCTTGAGCTAAAAAAAAAAAAAAAAAAAAAAAATTAAAAAGAAGTAATTGGAAATGAAATATGTGACGCAAAGCAAAATAAGCCCTACAAAGAGCAGCACCTCAGATATTGCTATCTAATTAGCCTATCTTTTTATTACTTCTTTTATCTTGGACACTGCGGGTGTCAGTAGCTTAATGTACAGCTAAGCATCCAACACTATTTTCTGCTTTGTTTTATATATGGCAGTTGGACAGATAGTCCCAAAGGTTTCCTTTTTATTATGGATTATTCCCACTGAACACCCTGGCTGTAAGCACTCTATGACAGCAAGGTTATAGTGAAATAGCTTTTTTTTTCCCTTTGAAGTAGAGCTCTAACACTGAGAATAACTTTTATGAGGCCTTGTGGGAATCTTGTTCTTTATGAAACTCAGTGATTATGTTCAGAGGTTGGAATAAATGTTCCTGTGAACTTTTTAAAAATAAAAGAAGAGAGGAAAAGGAATGAGAGCATTTGCAGCTCTAAGGGTCAGCTACTCTATTACATGTGGTTTACTGGATTCCCTGCCCGAGCTCTAACGCCTAGGTTAGACATGCCTAGGGACAGTTCTTTAGAGCAGGTATTATATGACAGTCTGCATCAGCAAGGAAGTTATGTAGTTGCATACCATATTTCAGCCATTTTCTATGTCCTATTGTGAGTGGTCAAGGCAGAACACAAAAAGAATATTTTGCAAGTTTTTTAACAGAGAAAGTTCAGGCTTTTTTTTAATTATTATACATTTAAAAAGTGGAATGAGCAAATGAGTGCCATATTCCTTCCCCAATTGATTTCAGTTTGTGAAATAATGCTGAAGAGCTGTACAATACACAAAGGCTATGTAATTAGCCTCTTATAATTTCAAACTATAACTTTCTTTACAGTTCCCATTTATTAAGTATAACTTTCCTCTTTCCCAGGCCTTTATGCATATAAAGGCATGGAGGAAGATATCCTAAAGCTACTATGCTGCTTCTGGATCTCATATGAAATAGTTTCAGGTAGGCCTTTGGTCCCAAATATGTGGAATGCATGAGGATGTCCAAGTCCTCAGTCAGATCCCTGACAGCAGTCAAGAACTGCAGTTATAAATAGTCCCTTCATATATTACCCAACCGTTCCCTCATACCCATCTAGTTTTTCCCAGCACTGAATACTCTTTCTTGGTAGCATACACTAAAATTCTGTCTCCCTTGTGTTACACACCTGAGCTCCTAACAAAGCCTTTTTACTGTAATGGAGAATTTTCTCTAATGGTAGGTGTCCTGGTTTGGACAGAACACGGTTAATTCGGTGCTGATATTCTACACCATGATGACGTCCTGCCCTGGAGGCTGGTTGAGTTCCGGGGGGAGGGCAGTTAGTTCAGTTTGGCTCCAGCGTTCTCGGGTTGAGCACGTGTGTATTCAGTTCGTCTACCTTTATATCTGGTATTGCCTTTTTTTCCCGTGTAATTACTTTGTTCTTAATATTTGTTGCTGCAGCAGTTTATTACATGTTTTTATATTAAACCTTCCTTATGTCAACTCAAAAGGGCACTTTAAAACTTTTTTTTTCTTTTCGCTGTCCAAGGCTGCGACAGGGGGGAGGTGGCGGGAGTCAGTGGCGGCGCCGGCCACGAGGACGGCTACTGCAAAGCCCCGCTGCCATTTTACTAAACCACCACAGTAGGTGAAACAAATGAATCTGAATCTGAGTCCTTACTGCCCTCCTATCCCTGTGATTAACTGAAAGGAGAATCCAAGTAAAATATGTCAGAAAGGAAAGCTGTGGGTTATATGAGAGTAATGCAAGCAAGAGACTTTGAGAGCAGTATGGCAGAAGAGAGAGAGATGTGCATGAAAGATACAGTGACTTCATTGTCATGAAGCCATCCTCAATCATCATTCTTGTGAATGGAATTTTATCCTCTTAACTCCTCTCTGTGCTATGTGAACATACGAAATCCCTGAAGAATTGAAGGAGAGTACACAAATGAAAAGAAGTCTAACATCTCAGAAAAAAGTTTCAATTTTCCACAAACATTAATTGAAATACAAAGACAGGAAAAAACAGTATGAGAGCCTGAAAAGCACTCTTCAGAAAAATAAATGTAGAAATATTTAGTTACAGGACTGTAAGACTTTGGCTCCTGATTATATAACACATGCAAAAAAATACAATAAAAGAGGTGGGAGAAAAAAAAGCCACTTATACTGGATATCTATTCAACTTCTTGTCATGCTCACCTTTTTTCTGGCACTGATGAAAAATAAAATATTTGCTGAGCTGAGGAACATCACTGAATTCAATTCTGAAAGAATATGCTGACAGGCCACACAGTTTCAGAGCTGCAAAGGTAAGGTGGTTAAACACCCTGTGGAGCGTTTTTTCTGAGTCCACATTTACACATGGGTTTGCATTTTCATGGGAGATCTTAAAAAGGAGGGAAGGCATACAGAAGAGAGAATGTTAACAGTATCTACCAGAAAATATAAAGATTTTTATTTTTAGTTTACTTAAGAGAAGGATTTGTTCTTTTGGTTTTAAATGTAACATGAAGAGAGGGTATTATCAGTCTGTGAAAGGGACTGACAATATTTTGGGCTGGGACAGATACCAGTCTGCAGACGTTCAGGCCAAACACGAAAAGTTCGATACAATCAAAGTGAAAGACTTTTATTTAGTAAAACATTGCTCTTTTATAACCTCTTTGGCATAGCACGCAGTACAAGCTATTCAGCTATTGGTTACATTGTGCATATCATCTACTTAGCAACAACTTTTAATTGGTAGCACGTATTCTCCAAGCTCTCTATTAAAGGATAGCTCACATCCATCTACCTCTCTACACATGCTAATTGGCTGATGGTCTTGCCGTACCTCGTACTGACTTCTTGCCAAGTTGTTACTGTAGAATGTGCTTGTTAGGTTCTTATTTTACTTCTTCCCTTGGGACTCTTTCGGCCCCAGGGTTTCCCAGACTCTTTTAGGTAAACATCATTAACTGTTCAAGGCTGAAAATCTATCCCTGAGTCCTCAGACCAGCTGCGGACTCCCACACCAGTCACTCATTTAGGTGCTGAGAGCCAGTCATGATGTCTCTCCACCCTGTTTTCCTCCATGCAGAAATTGTGACCTGCAAATTTTATCCTGAGAACAGATACTTCTCCTTCATCTTATTTTTACAAACTGGTTAATAAGAGAGTTAACAGCTAGAAAGGACATTTAGTAGTTAAGTTTGTGTTGTGTTCATGCTAGTGAACATTGTTGAACTTATCACTTCCACAAATGATTCCTTCTGTTCACTCAGATATGCAGAGCAGCAAGGCAGTTTTCCTGGATACAGACTCAGTTATGTCCCTTTGAAGCTGATGTATTTTAATGCCACACTGAAAGTTAAGCATGTGCTTAAAAGTCTGAGGATCAATGTGTTTCAAACCACCAGCTCTGAGAGTGTGAGGACCTTAAATCAGACATAATTTATTTCTCAACTTGTTCACTGGGTGTAAGACTAAGAATACAGAGTTCACTAGTTAGTTGAGCCATGTAATGCTGGCATTTGTGCTGTACATTAGCTATGTAAGAGCATCTCTTTATCTGAAAGTTGCTGTACTACAGGCTTTTGGAAGAGAAAATGTACTTTACCTGTGTCCATAGACATATACATATGAGAGAGAGATGTTTGGCCATGAAGCTCTGAACAGAAGACACACAGAAGTCTAATCCTGTAGATTTCATTATTGCTGTAATAAGGCAAAACTGCTCTCCACATCAGCTGCTAATAAATCCTGCTGCAGGCCTTTAGGTGATGCATCATTGGTCACCCTCTGTATCTTCGTATTTGTGAGTTTATGAGTCCCTAATTCATTGAGTCCTCAAGAGAAGGAACCATTGGTGCAGAAAATCACTAAATTCTGCTGCTTGCCTGACAGCACCAATCTTTTTTGTCTACTCTGTTGTTGGGGGAGGAGAAAAGAAACAGAGTAACAGTGAAGGAAGATCATAAAGAATAAATTAATCTTATGCTAGAAATAAAGTTTTGGGTATTCAAAAATCTATGACATGTTTTTGCACTTTTTCTAACAAAAGTGGGAGTTTACAGTGATAAATTTGCTTTCTTGACAGGCCTTGCACTTTGCAAGAATGAGTCAGTCATGTGCATGTATATCCTTAATGGCTAAGTGGAGGCATGAGACAGAGTTTAGGTCATGCTGTTTTAAAGGTAACCTGTGAGACAAGACAGATAAGTTTCTATGCATTTCTACAGAGCCTCTGAAGATAATCTTCTAATACTTTTGGGTTTTGCTCACAGTTTTATTCTTTATTATTCCTGTTTCTATGTATTTTGTATAGCTTAATTTTTTTAATGTAA
Source organism: Coracias cyanogaster (assembly GCA_033124195.1). NCBI lineage: Eukaryota > Metazoa > Chordata > Aves > Coraciiformes > Coraciidae > Coracias > Coracias cyanogaster. The sequence goes on along the minus strand of JAVSBS010013102.1, from coordinate 18,983 downwards.
ATGTGCATGATGCTTACATTATAGTGAAGTATCCATGGAGAGTTCTACCCTATTATGCACTGTTGCCATATTAGTCTCACAGTACATGATTTGAGAAATTGTATTCATTATATGAGCATAAGTTTGTTACTGCTCTTGACAATAATAAAAACATTGTCCTATTCTACAATGTATAAACCTTTCCTGAAAACTCTTTGTAAGTATTGTCTTTGCTTCTTCTGCCCCAAACAGATTGATGTTTGGGGCAACAAATGACCATCCCAATCTAAGTTAGTATATAATGGTGAAACTACAACCTTTGCTTATGCTGGATATGAAACATACAGCTAGAAGTTATATTGAAATCATATCAAGAGAATCTTTTGCTATTAATGGGAATGTTGTTGGCCTTTGACCACGATTTGAGATTTGGAAATCACTTCCCTATCAAGCATTGTAATTATTACCATAGCTCGGGTTTTGATTGAAACATTTTAGCAATAATATTATCAGAAGGGTATCATGTGTGCTTCATTAGAAATTCCATGGAGAGATTGTGGCAGTTTGTGCTAAAACTGTGCCTTAATAATCTCCTAATCACAAGGAATCTCTTCCATCTCCTGTCCACTTGTTTAAAAGGGTCTTTTTCCACTTGGCTTTTAGATACTCTCTGGTATAAAATTGTTCTTCTTTTTCATTAAGTTCAAAAATAATATTATCTTTTGGTAAACTATTATTACAGCTGAAATAATTATTTTTAATAGGTGCATTTGATGTACTAAAGGTTGTATGGTTAGAATTACTTTACGTTTTAATTAGAGCTGCAGCAATCTGTGAGCTAGCACTGAACTCTGATGAACATGAGTCTCTAGGCATGTTTGGAAAAGCTCATGAATTCTCTGCCATTTGCCTAAGGAGCTGTCGGAAAGGTTCCATCAATAGTGTCAAAAAATTTGTTCAAGGATCCTCTAGATGTGTTCAAGAAGCTTGACTGAGCAAGGGCTAATACAAAATCAGTGCCATTGGGCTAAATATTTCTGGAAAGATCCTTTGTTGCTGGTATGAGTAGAATTAAAGGTCATGCTTGAACATTTGCATTTGAAGGGGTGTTTTTGAAATATGGATTGTAAAATGTAGCTATTAATAGCTTCAGCATTATCTCTGGAAAGGACGATATGAAGGTACACTTGATTATCTCCTCCTCTGCTGCAATACAAGGGTGGATAGGGCCTTTTCTATTCTCCACTAACCACAGCACAGGGATTTAAGGAATACATAAACCCCCAAACTTCTTTTTGGGATTATTTGAACCTCACAATGGTTGCATGAAATAGAACTGTGATAGATGATACTCTATTAATGGATCAGCAAGTTAGTGGAAATCTAGTACCTTCAACTTTTACAGTGTAACACATAAGACTGTGAAAGAAGAATGCTTTTTGACAGTTTCTGCTCTGAGAAAGGAACTGAAAGGCACAGGGTGATGATCTCTTCACATGTCACTGGCCTACTATTCATCTGGGAATTCACAGAGGGACAATAAATCCTCTGTGTTACTCACAGCAAGAGGGTTATGGCATAGCATCCTTTTGGAGCTTATAGGGTATGTGAATGTCACTGTACAGGATATATTCTCAGAAAGAAGCGGTAATCTGCTTTTAGTAATAGCCCTGTAAATAATTTATAACTAAAACTTGTTGACTAGCTAACAAGTTAAAAAAATAAGCATCTGTTCTCTAACCATATGTCAGTAGTCTGACTGCTGACATTGATAGAAATATTCCAAGTTTGTAAGAAGAAGCATATGTATAAATATTTAAAAGTGGAAGAGCATGCACAGGAGTATTTACGTCTGATGAGACAGTAAATAAAATATCAGCTCCTTATAAGCCAAGATACAGTGCCCAAAGAGATTCCAGGAAACCCCAAATGACAATAAAGCTACCAAGTTCTAAGATAATTCCTTTTTCTTTATTACTAGCAGTTGAGTCTTGGTCTGCAACACAATTAACAGTCAGTTAGATTTTTTTATTTGAGAAATAGAGGATGGTTTGTAAACTACATCATTTAAGTCTTGCTTTACTAGCTATCAACACGAAGTTTCAGAGACAAAGGATAATAATAAGTTTGCTTCTTATCTGCAACATGGAATCCTGTTAAAATTTATTTTTAAATAACCTACCAATGTTACAGGCAGTTCTGAAACTAATACATTACACTTAAAACTGAAAGAAGAAACTAAATGTTCCAGAATCTTTTCAATTATGTGCATTGCCAGCATAATTTCCTTAAATCACACACATACATATTCCTTCTAGCTAATCTGCTATTTATAAATATATAAAAAAGGGGGTGGGGGATTTGCCTGACTCAAAATTTATAGTCAAATCACAAATGAAGTAAAACTCCTTGTTGAAAGATATGGTTTCCTTACAGAATTGATGCTGAGACTGTTCAAGGTTCATCTTCAAATTTTTGGCAAATCCTAGGTAATCTGTATCAAAGTTCTAACAGGTGATTGAGGAATACAAAATTTGCTTTGAATGGAAAATAGGTATCACTGGAACACCTTAGTAGGTACTGAGTCTTTATCTGGGAGAGAAACCCAGAGATGACTATTTAGATGTCGAATACTTGCAATGTTACTGTACACCTGGATTCAAAATAAGGTATGCGATTACATCTCTAATTCATGAAGGTGAAGATGTTAAAAAGCTATGCTTTTTTGTGTGTGCTTCACTGTAAACATCTCTTAGGTGTTTTATAGAAGACTTACAGACAAAAGAAGAATTTAATACCTGAAAGACAGCCGTAGCAATGTGGATGTCAGTCTCTTTTCCCAAGTAACAGATGATAGGACCAGAAGAAATGACATCAAGTTGCACCGGAGGAGGTTTAGATTGGATATTAGGAAAAATTTCTTCACCAAAAGGGTTATTAAGCACTGGAACAGGTTGCCCAGGGAAGTGGTGGAATCCCTATCCCTGGAGGTATTTAAAAAACATGTAGATATGGTGTTTAGGGACATGCTTTAGTGGTGGACTTGGTAGTGTTAGATTTACAGTTGGACTCAATGATCTTACGAGTCTTTTCCAATCGAAAGGATTCTAGGAATCATTATTACAGTTGTTTCTCAAGTATCTATATTCTCTCTGTGCAGTCGAGAGAGTTTCCAACAATATATCTCTAAGAATAGTTAAAAACGCCAAAGTAGATAACAGATGCATGTGAAGAAGATTCTTTAGACCTTTGTGCCATTTACTTTACCCTCTTGTTGGTCCATTGATGCATCCATACTGTGAGCTATATGGATATGTATAAATTATCTATTTAATTTCCAAATGTAAACAGTTTGATAACTCTTAATGGTAATTAATTCACAGTAAAAGGGACTTATATTCTTCACTCTTCTGAAATGCGAACCACAGATTTTCTCTTAGATTTAGCTAGCGCAGATTTCTTATCTGTTGATGTTATTCTCAGTTAGGCAGAAGAAATTAATGTTTCATTAAACATATCTTCTATGTATAAAATTACCTTCCCAAAATCTACAATGAAAAATTGCCTTCCTTTTAATTAAATATGGGGATATTTTAGTGGACATTATTTACAGAACAGAATTTGATGAAGGTCTATTGTCAGCTAGTGATTATGACTATCTATCTGTGTCATAATTGCATCCATACAGCATTAACATACATCATTTCTGACATACTAGTCAATTGACTATCTCTTCTGTGGACTAACAGTACTATGGAGGCACAGATATGCAAGCTGGCTAAAGTACCATCTGTGCATATTTTATATGCACAGAAAATAAGACTTTTGTTACCCATTTTTTATCATTAAGAAGAATGAAATTCACTATAAAAAATGCATTGGGCATTGATGGAACTTGTGGAAAATTTTCATGTCGTTGTCTGTTTCTGCTGTCTGAGGAGAAGGGTGAGAAGATAGCTGAAAGGCAGGTTTCTGAAATGTCTATAATATCATCTGCATATGGAGGGTAAACAATATTTTTTGGCCACTACGAGATGGATAGACTGGTCTGACCTGCCTGACCTTTGTGAAGAGGTGATTAGCACCCTGCCCTGGGATTATAGAATTAAAACCGTTCTTAATGTAGTTGACACCATGTATTTAGTGGGTTTAACAGAACAGCTAAGGATGCTGGGGTTTAACCTCAGCTGGCAACTAAACACAACACAGCAGCTCACCCACTGCTCCCCCACTCCCCCCACCCCGAGAGATGGGAAGGAGAATTGAGAGAAAACAGTGAAATCTCGTGGGCTGAGATAAGGACAGCCTAATATAACAAGAAGAGAGAAGAAACAACAGTAATAACGGTAACATTAATTAAATAATATATAAAATGAGTGATATAAAGTGCAAGGCTCTAAAAGTACCCAAGATGCTGATTTCCCTGCTCTGGCTGCACTCTGAAAACACTTGTGCTTTCCAAGGCAAATATTCCTTTTATATAGCATGACATCATATGGTATCACATATCCTATTGGCTTGTTCAGTTGTGTATCCACTTGTGGCCCCTCCCAGCTACTCATGAACATTAACCCTATCCTAACTGTACCAAGGACAGATGTCGATCCTAATGTCACTCAAGATAAGTGATGGCTTTTCTGCTCTTAAAAAATCATGGTTTGGCACTGGCTAGTGTATTTGAAATTGAACTTCATTTAACTATTGAGTGGGCTGTAATATATATGACTTATTGGAAGTAAGCTTTAATATAAGCATGTTTTCACTTTAAAAGGTATTCCAATGCTAACATTCTTTACTCTAAAAAGTACGACGGCAACCTTTTCCCTGTGATTACATTTGTATACATGCAAGCCGCAAAAATTTCCTCTTTAATACATTTGGAAATCTAGACTAGGAAGTCAGATATATTAGCTTCTTACAAATTCACACAAGTCCAGAAGACCTGATGAGATGGATCCCAGAGTCCTGAGGGAATTGGCTGATGCAGTTGCCAGGCCACTCTGCATAATACTTTAAAAGTCATGGCAGTCAGGTGAAGTCCCTGGTGATTAGAAGAAAGGAAATATCACACCAATTTTTAAAATGGGTAGAAAGGAAGAGCCCAGGAGCTACTGACCTCTCAGCCTCACCTCTGTGCCTGATAAGATCATGGAACAGATCCTCCTAGAAGACATGCTAAAGCACATGGTGGACAGGGAGGTGTTTCAAGAGAGGCAGCATGTCTTTACTAGGGGCCAGTCCTGCCTGACCAACCTAGTGGCTTTCTACAATGAAGTGACTGCATCAGTGGACAAGGGAAGAGCTGTGGGTGTCATCTATCTGGACTTCTCCAAGGCCTTTGACATGGTCCCCACAACATCCTTCTCTTGAAGTTGGAGAAATACAGGTTTGACTGTTCAGTGGATAAAAAATTGGCTGGATGGTCACATCTAGAGAGTAATGGTCAAAAATGGTTCGATGTCCAGATGGAAAAAGATGACAAATGGTGTCCCTCAGGGGTACATACTGGGACCAGTGTTTAATGTCTTAATTAATGATACTGACAGTGGCATTGAGTGCACTCTCAGCAAGTTTGCTGATGACACCAAGCTGGGTGGTGCAGTTGATACGCATGACGGGATGCCATCCAGAGGGACCTGGAAAGATTGGAGAGGTAGGCCCAGGTGAACCTCATGAGGTTCAAAAAGGCCAGGTTCAGTCCTGCAACTGGGCTGGGGCAACCAACATTATCAATATAGGCTGGGAGAGGACATGCTAGAAAGTAGCCCTGTGGAAAAGCTGGACATGAGCCACCAACGCACAATGGCAGTCCAGAAGGCCAATTGCATCCTGGGCTGCATCAAAAGAAGTGTGGCCAGCAGACCGAGAGGTGATTCTGCCCCTCCATGCAGCCCTGGTGAGACCTCACCTGGAGTACTGTGTCCAGCTCTGGAGCCCCCAACACAAGGACATGGACCCCTTAGAGCATGTCCAGAGGAGAGCCGCAAAAATTAGACAGCTGGAGCACTTATGAAGACAGGCTGAGAGAGCTGGGGCTGTTCAGCCTGGAGAAGAGAAGGCTCCAGGAGATCTTATAACGACGTTTCAATACCTGAAAGAGGCCTATAAGAAAGTAGGGAGAGATCTGTTCTCAAGGGTTTGTAGTGACAGGACAAGGGCTATTGGTTTTAAGCTAGAAAAGGGTAGATTTAGGTTAAACATTAGGAAGAAGTTCTTTAATATGAGGGTGGTTGAGCACTGGAACAGATCGCTCAGAGTAGTGGTGGAAGACCCATCCCTGGAGACATTCAAGGTCAGGATTGACAGGGGTCTGAGCAACCTGACCTAGTTAGAGGTGCCCTTGCTTATTGTAGCAGGGTTGGACTGGATGACCTTTAAAGGTCCCTTCCAACCCAACACATTCTATCATTCTATAAATTATATTGACCAATGTTTTATCTTTAGGAGTAGTTTCTATTTTGTCTTGATACTTTTACCAGGAAGATGTTAAGATTTATTTTTTCTTTGATGTATCACTATCATTCAGATCAATGTGATGAACTACTTTGATTTCAATAAGTGCATGTATTTGGATCTGTTGCAAAGCATCAGAATATGTAACTGTATTACTTTTGAAAAGATCATCTGTACCATTGGATAATTTCAATGCCTCACTATACCCATTAGGAAAACCAAAGAGTTCTTTTTGATTCTCTGACTAAAATACCCATACATATACATACTATACAAAATAGTAGCATGCAATTATTGAACTCCAATTACAAGTTAGTGTTTTAGAGTGTAGTCCTTCACTAACAAGTGTGAAATAGAGCATGCAAGACAATTGAGTCCCACAGCACGTGGGTATCTTTTGGATAATCTGCTGTGCTTTGTTTAGAATATATAATGTTTCTGAAGTGTTTGCTCATTTTACTAACAAATGTTTATCAGCACTCATATAATAGCACTGATTAATCTTAATCCGCTTTTATATTTTCCACAGGAAAACAGCATCATGCACTGACTTTAACTGCCCAGCCATCGCCTCAGATAATAAAAACAAATTAAAGCACCTTGCAGTGCAACTGTACTTGGTACAGAAACCCTGTTCACAGAGCACTGGGAAATCCAAGAGGTTGAAGGAGCTTTAAAGACAAAGGAGTAAGAAAGAGGGAACATAATATTAACAGTATAAGCAATTACAGGGATACTCTGGAATATTTCAACTACAATGTGGTTTTAAGGGGACTAAAAGCTGTTTCTTCTCTGCCCCATTTCTTTCTTCTAAGCGGTGCTGGTTGAGATATTACCCTTGCAAAGTAATTTCATTAGTAATGTGGGGGTGAAGTGAGATGGTGGTATTTGCTTGTTAATATAAAGACTGAAAATTATCAGCACAGACTGTGCAAGAAGGATACCTAAGATTGAGAACTGTCTATACAGTATGGGAGTGTCTGTGCTGGATCCCACCAAAGATCAGCCTAATTCAGTGTCCTCTTTCTGAGATTTGGCCTTCACAGCATCTCTGAGAAAATATAAAAGATAAGGGAATGTCAACTACTTCCCAGGCAATCTAGAACCTGTAAATTGTTCTGTGGAACCGACAAATGTATGACTACAAAGAGGCAATCTGCAGAGAAGAAAAGGAGGAGTTATAAACTTCACTAGATGAGGTATTCCAAGTGAATAACCACAGCAACTGGTACCTTCTTAAAGCCAAGGTACAAGTCATTATTAAGAAAGTTATTGTAGTCTCAGTGGTTTCTGACCACAAAAGTGGCAGCTGAGGAGAGCCAAGTGAAATGGATATGTCTGCATATCAAGGTGAGGGCAACTTGGAGCCATCAGCAAAAAAGTAGGTCACTCTAAAAATAAAAATTTAGACATGGATAAAGCATGCCATCTGGAACACAGAGACATATTGTAGTATATAATTAGGAATATCCTGACTGCTAATGAAGTAGCTATTTGGATACATGGCACATAAGAAATGAAGCACTCTATGCTGTCACTTGCTCCAGAAGTTTGATTTATTGGACAGTGAGAGAGCTTGCCAACAAAAAATGAAGCTGCCAGAACTTACAGACCAGGGGTTTTTTTTGGTGGATAAAGTAAAACCCCTTACTTTTAGATGCAAAGCTGCTGCTTTATTCAGTCCAAGATGAAAAATACAGAGGAACACATGTAATACACAACACATCTGTTTCTGCTTAGGTCAGGGATACCACTTTCCATAAAAAAGATATCTAGATTTTATCTTATTTCAGTTCTAATTATCAACAGATGAAATGTTCTTTAACAAACAACAAAAATATTTGTTTTCCTTCTAACACAGGCTGTCACTCATAGGATGGCTTTTCCTAATGAAGTCTTAAAGTAAGTCAAAGATTAAGATTGGAGGACAACCCATTTTCTCTAGTAGCCATTCCCTTTTTTTTTTTCTAAGGTCTGTGCTTCTGCTTACCTGACAGAATAGTGGTCATGCTACCCATCTTCATTCCTGAACATCCCTAAAAACATTGTTTCATCTAACTCACCAAGTCTATCAGAAAGGATAAAGAAATAGCAGCACCACTGCCCCCACACACACCCCCACCCCCCCAAGAAAAGTAGCCTTTGGGGTTAAATAACATGTCTTCATATCACAAGTAAGCCAAGCTGTCAGAGGGAAACTGAATGTGTCCAACTTATTGCAGGTTTATAGTCTACTGTAATATTCCAGTAGTATCTGGCTTTGTAAGAGTATATAATACAGCTGGTAAATACTGACAAGATGGTTATGTTTACCATGACACACATAGGTTTGTGTTGTTAGCTATTACTTTACTATAAACGTTACTTTTATATTTAAAAGGTGAGAGGAACTGTAGCTGCCAGATGGCAGTTTAGCACTTTAGATGTGTCAGACGTGTATTATCCATTATACAGAGAAAGCGTGGTGTGCTTAAAAAAGATAAAATACCAACCCAAGATTATTTAGATACCAACTCTCCATGCCTTGAATTCTGGTGAGAGTTCCTGTTGGCTTTAACAGGATAGGGCTTCAAGAAGGTCATGCTTGGTTTTCATTGACCATTGTAAAGTGTTTATCTGAGAGAGTATCCTGATAACCTTAATGGACTGATGAACACAACTGATAGCTCTTCCTAAGCAGCCCAATGGCTTACATGAGTAGGAACTGATAAAATGATCTGTTTCTTTAGCTTTCTCTTAAATTCCTGACATTCAGCTGTGACTATTGTTTACTCATTCTAGGAAATTAAAGAGTATAATCTTTGCTTCTTTGCATTGTTGCTGCAGTTATAATTCTGAAAGCACAGAAAATTAAGGTAGTGAATATCTTACCTCACTACCTAAATACTACTGAAAGCTTTCCTCAGGAAAAAAAATTCAGTTTCCTTGATGGAGCTGATCATCTTGAAAAGAGATACAGAGTCTGCATATGCCTCTCTGTTATAGTGCCTTTAATGTATTTTCATGTGTTTCATAGACATCAGTTACATCAAAATGTGTTCCGGTATTACAGTGTCCTATTTTTTTTTCTTGAATTTCTTAGGCCTGTATTACCACTAAGATTATAAGATAGTATAAGATATACTATTTTGCATAGCGTTTTAACTTTCATTTGAAGTTATCATTATCTTCTCTGGTTCCTCAAGCTAAAAGGAGTCTGATGGAAACTTTGTTAAATGAGTTTTCTTAACCATATGTGTTGTGTCTGAGTTTAATAAGCCCAAGGGGAAATATTTCTTCTATGAGTTTGTCTAATAGCTTTTTGAACCTAGATAAACTGTTGATATCTGCACCAGTCTTGGGGCAATTAAGTCCAATATTTAACTATGTAGTTAGTCTGATTATGTTCCACTATTTCTTTTTTTTGCACCTGCCACCAGAGATTTTCGTTTAGCTATTCCACATTGTTACTTGTGAAGACATCCCCATCTTACACCTCTGCAGTCATTTCTTTTACATAGTAGAAAGTCTTAGTCTGTTCCTTCTTTCTACAGCTTTGATTGCAGGCATACTGCAGATCCATACAGAACCTTCATAAGGTTTATATTTGTTTTTCTGTTCCTTTCCTGAAGTATTGGATTCATTAGGGTTTTGAGCACTACTGAGTGCTTTTGGAGTTGCAACTATTTCCTCTTTCTGCAGTTCATCACTGCCTAGGTGCAGTTAGGACTTTCTTGCCCTTCAGTGCATTACTTTTAATGTTTATCACCATTCAGGTTCACCTGGTATTTTGTCACCTGATTGCTCAGTATTTTGAGGTCCTTTTGAAGTTTTTTTTCAGTTAGTCCTCTTTTTTGGTATTCTGAATACTTTAGTATCTTCAGTGAATGCCATCACACCTGTTTTACCTATTTTTCCGCATCTCTCAACTTTAATGCTTTCTCCATTTAAAATTCAGCTTTATTTTTGAAGTTATAATTTTTAAATCTTAGGAAACAAACATCAGCACTCATGGAGTTACTGGAACAAAACCTGTCTGCTCAGGGCAAAACCCCTCTCTTGTTCAAGTGCAGCATGGTTATATAATGTGGACAACCTTTTCAGAAGGTCATATCTAGTATTTAGACTCATATTCCCAAGACTTCCAGTTCTCATTCAGTTCATTAACTGCATAACGAAGAAATGTGAAGCATTTATAAATACAGTGCTAGTTGTTGCCAATTCTTAACTACTGTTGGGCATGGAGAATAGTTACTGGTTGTTGAAAATCAGAACACTGCAGCCTGAATGCTGTAAGATGTTATTTATGTCCCATAAGGCTTTGCTGATTAGGCCTTTTAGTTTGTTCTTTCTTTGTGTATGTTACTGTGAAGCTAATGAATAACTTCAAAGTTTTTGATTTCTGCTTGATATCACAAGCAAATGTGGCTAAATAGCTCCCAAATAAGTAGTGCTTACTACCTAAATAGAATATTTGAGTTGCCATCACTGAGGAATTTTATTTCTTTCTTCACTGACATGTCTAGCAAATTTTATCTGGCACTTTTGATAGTACATAATGTGTAGGCAACGTGTGCTGTGTTTATAAGAGATGCGCACTTCATATGAAATATTATCTGTCATTAGAACCTCCATCAGTCACAGCTGACTGGCATGAAGCAAATAGAACAAATTCCTATTTTTAGAATAGGAATTGTTTTGGCAAATGCACCATCATTGGCAATTTTACTTTTTGCCAATACAGGTAGACATTCTTTATCTATAGACATCAACAAGTCAGAATATTTCAGAAGAAAGTTGAAAATTTTACTCATCTGTATTTTTTGTGGAGCTGGCCAATAGTTTACGTCCTCAAAAGTCTTCCTCTTCCATGACCATTTTGATATTGTCAATATAATTCCATGTGAGTTACTAATATTTCTCTATTTTTGCTAAGGAGGTGTCTCACTGTAATCTTGGATCAAAGAACAAAGGACATTATTATCAAACTATTTTCAGCTGTGGTGAAAAAATTTGTTTCTCACTAAAACTGAAGTTCACTGTCAAGTTTTTATGTAAAATGAGAAACGTCATGAACCACCTTAGTATTGGTGCAAGTGGTATAAAACTGCTTGGGGAAATGATTCTGTACTGTAAATGGGTGTGGGAGTCCACAGCTGGTCTGAGGACTTAGAAGCTAACTTTGAGCAGCAGATTATGTTTTCCTAAAGCAATCTTGAGCAACAGACAATGTTATGATATTCTCTTAGAACGGCGGCTGAAAAGCTCTTAGGTTAGGCAGTCTCAGAGAGCCAGTAGAGATAAGAAACATGGCAAACACACTCCACTGCGGAAACCTAGCAACAGATGAGCACGTCAGTGGGAAGTCAGACACTTTGATCACTGACCAATTAGCATCTTCAAAGAAGTAACAGGTCACTGTTTTGTACTAATTGCTTTTAGCAGCCTTCTGATAGACAGCACTAGGAGTCAACCCCTAGGGGCTAGAAGTGTATAAAACGCAGCCATTTCTGTTAATAAACGTCTTCAGTTTTAACTCTCATACAGTCGTCCTGAAGTCTGTTTCTTTCCCATTTGTTCGGCGCCAACAAATGGGTACAGGCGTAACTGTAATCAGCCTATATAAAGAGTTCTTCTATACAGTTGAATAAACTTTGAGTATAAGACTAGACTTCAAATAGGATTGGTATGTTTACTGTAAATGTAAATAATATGGCAGGCACTTATGTGTTTACTGAGCTATTCATTAAAAAATTGAAATGAAAATGTGGAAGCACGGATGGCTGACTTTTATTATCGCAAGGCATTTATGCATATGGAAGTCAAAATCAACAGAAAATTATTGTAATGGGAATGACATTTAATGCCATTTGTAGGAACCATTTTATAAAAGGAAAATACAAACTGAAATTGTGCCTTGTTGATAACATTGGAAGAAATGAGAAGCACTTAAGAATCAATGTTATTTTATGCACTAAGGTATTTATATTACCAAGGATAAAGACCAACCTTTTGATATCAAAATAGGTGATAACTAGCACGTACTCATTCATGAAAGACTCTTTGTCCTGGTTTGAGCTAGAACAGAACTAATTCTGTTCGGTGGCTTTACTTTTCATCTAAGTCTCTTCTAAGTAGCGGCATTTTCTGAAGTTAATGGCATATTTTTGCAGAAAGTATCTACTTCTAGTAGTGATAAGGCTTGATGTTTATAGTTATTACCAAGGATTGGTACGAGAAAGGCTCTTGCTTATACTTGCTCCTGTGAAGACCGAGGTCACTGCTAAATCTTGCGTACCACATTGGGGGTGTAGTAAGTAAGAGATAACACTTGTGGGGAAGGTGGGCAGGACAGGTGTCTTTAGGGCAGGACCCTAAACTGACCAGCAAGATACTCCATACCATATACATCATATTCAGTATAAAGCTGAGGAATCATGAGGGTCGAGCTCTCTTCTGCAATGGCCAGTGTCCTAGGAGGACTCTTTTGGTGCTGCCTTCAGTCCCAATCCATATGTTCCTGAATATAATTCCATAATCTAGGTTGAATCAGGTTCCCATCTGCTGCTGAGCCCAGTCTGGGACTTTCCCAGTGCCTGCTGAACAGTCTTTGTGGTGACGGTGATGTAATTGGCATCAGGGAGGTTGGGTTTGATATTAGTTTGGTATATTTTTGTATATATTTCATTCTAGTATTATTGTTTTCATTAAAGCTGTTTTATTTTTCTTTTCCAACCCATAAGTTTCTCTCCCATACTCCTTTTCTCTTCTCCTTGGGTGTGGGAGAGTGGTTAATAGAGACCATCTGTCATTTGCCTAGTGGCTGGCCCAGCTTTAACCCGTGACACCGTCTAAAAACTTGTGACATTCCAATACATCAAACCACAATGGAAGCCTAATTAAAAAAACCAAACAAACACAAAACAGTGCCTGGCACATCATGTAACTGAGCCAGTAATTTCAAGATTACAATAAAAGATTCAATGCATGGTAGCATATATTAGAATTACATTATTAACTGCATTGGTTTATAGTCTGTACTATTTAGAAGATAAAATACTACCACCTCAATATGTTGGTTTAGGATGTGGGTCCAGAGTGCAAGTGAATCTTTAGAAATACCTGTTGCAATGTGAAAATTGAGTCTGGATTTTGAAAAGACTACTCACTAACTGAAAACAGAGATTTTGTAGATTTTCAGAAAAGAAAAAAAACCAGTTTGTTGCTTGTTTGTTTTTAAATTCATGTGAATAAGCAGTGAAATAAGCATGCAGGTCCACAGTAACAGTGTTTGACTTGGATCTCACAGGGATTTATATGTTCATTTTTTAGAGCAAAGTTTTTCCAGCATAGTTCTGAAGCTGATAAAGTCACAAGGTTAATAATTGAAAACTATTAACCCTAATAGTTGTAGCAGTGGAAGAAAAAATCATTTCTGATTGCAGCACGCTCCTATATGGATTGACTGTCCAAAAAGGAAAAAAGATATTCAGAGGCAAGAGAAACATGTAGTACCTTGGTTCTACTACAAAATCAATTTAGTAATCAGATAATTGAGCCAAAAGATACAGGGAAGTAATAAGTTTTTAAAAAACTTGGCCTTCCTGTCAAAGTAGTGAAAGGACTTGGGGGTATGCCCTTTCTGGGACATAAATGTAGTTTGGCTGCAGGTAGATCTGTGGCTTCCTAAAATTATATAGTTCTCTTCTGGTAACTTGCATGAGAGCTCTCTCTGGTTTTGGCTGTAGAGAAAAGCAGGACTAACTGAACCAAACAGATGAATGCTTTAAGATATTCGCTAATGCCCTACATAGAGAGACACAGGTTCACAGAAGAGCTCAACATTCTGAGAAAAATTTTTGGACATTTCAAAGTAGCTGCATCACTAAAACACCACTATTTTTTATGCAGTAAGAGAGTAAATTTGAAAGAGATATCAAAGCTAGCAGGATAAATCAGTGATTCCACAGATTATTTCATGCAGTTACTAGAAGGAAAATATGTGAAGCTGGAGGAAGATGTGAAAGTAATAGCAGCTATAATCTGGGGCAGAATAAGAGAGTAATGATTTGGAACCTTTGAAAGAAATGGTTCGTTGTTATAAATATTTTAAGTGATTTGTCTCAGCAACTTGTTTAACCAGCATTATGACAAACTAAGCTACAATAATGTTCATAATTCTTTTTATATGCAGTGAGATGGTTTTGGATAATGATCTGATACTATTGAATTACCTATATGTTATCCTTTTAAAAAGCAGCACAAGAAGAGACTCTTTCTTGCTATTCTTAAGTGAACCACTGACAACATAGTGAAAGCCTCTTTATTCTTTGTGAAGTGAGTCAACATGCCTGCAGATAGCCTGAGCCTAAGTAGTACAGGTCAGGCCCAGCAAAAGAGACTGCTGCCACTTGCGAAGTCTGCAGAAGAAAAGCCCTTGAACTCAGAAAGCTGCAAGAAAGTGGGATCTGAATGTACCTGTTCCTTGTTTTCATACATCCTCAAGTGTCTCCTATCCAGTCACAGCACTGTATACCTCAGAGGTTTGAGCATCTGAGTCTAATGAGAAAAGTTGTTTGGCCCACAAAGATTTTTTTCTTAGATCTCTTTCATGCCTGCTGTTGACAAAACAGATAATTAAGTGGTAAAGTCATTGAGTTTCCTATGCAAACTCAGATTCTTGCACTAAGACAAATGGATATAGGTATAGCAAGTACACTACTGCTTTCAGCTCTCAGCCATAGAATGAAGATCACCCATGTGAGGACCCAGAATGAGCTATACACTACAACAGTGAGATTTGCTGGTGTTTATAAAGAAAAAGTTATCCAAGTTGTCTTTTTTCTAATTCCCTTTGAAAGCTTGTGTTATGTAACAAACAGAAAAAAGAAAGGAATTTATCAGGTCAAAAAGTAGAGTTGAAAAAAACCAATGTGATAAATATTTTACGAAACTCCATATAGATACATGTATCAGAGTGATAAAGAACAAGCATCAACAGTATGTTGAGCACATCTGTGCCCTGTTTGAACCATACATACACCCCCTGAAGAAAAAGCTCCATGGGAACTTTTACAGAAGGATAGAATTTGGCTATAAGCCTGAATCTAGATGATGCCACAAGTTCCATTCAATTTAATGAGCATTCTAATTTATTGAGTCCACCTGCACAATAAAATAAAAGCACTATGTAATAAATTGAGTCCGAGTTACCCTTTCACAGGCTTTAAATTCAACATAGCAATTTTCATTTTCCAGCATTTTCATTAGGATCAAATGAGGAAAAAACAAAGATTCAGCTATTTAAAATGGCCAACATAGGAAAAACACCCTACCTTTGGGTTCTTATATATTTTGTGGTTTTTTTAATCTGTAAATTAATTTAACTGAATTAATACTTCATGTGCAGCAGGTAGGTAATTAACTGATTCCATAATATAATCCTTGCTAAAATATTCTATGTTTATGTCATGCCAGTGGCAGTTTAAAAAAAAAAACAACACTTGTTTTAATCGATTTCAACATACTAGCATAAAATATTAAGAAGCTTGTGATTTTTTCCCAAATGTTGAACTTAGTTTTGTTTCATTACACACCACCAGTTGATGAGTATGTTTGGAATTTGGTGGGATTTGGTTTCATAGCAGATTTAAGGTTATGTTACAATTTTGGATTTTCTGCCCTACATGACTAATAAAATTGACTTAATGGATTTTTAGATCTTCAAGCAGCATACAGAGTAACAACTCGCTTATAACGACAATGTGAAAACTAAAGTGGCTGCTTGGGGTCTCAGACATGATCAAAGTAACTGATACTATACTATTGCTATCATTTGCAGATTTTGCTTAGCTAAAACATTTGCCATAAATCCAGTGTGTTTCAACCACATAAAATTAATACACAGAGCTGTTCTTCATATCTGAATCCTGCATCTGACCACACCTGATGTTTTAGTTGTTTTAAAAAACAACCTCATTTGTACCTGGTAACATCACCCTTCATTCCAGTGTGGAACTGAGAAGCATCTAGAAACGGCATGATGGATTTGGCTGCTGAATGACAGGACAACAAGGAAGTGGATAGTCCATAAGTCATTTTATGGCAACTTAAAGCAGCAAATAGTTCAGAGGAAACTAAAGATATCTGTACACTTTAGAGTTCAGGAGAGCTTTTCACCATGAGATAGGATGATTAATAGAAAATACACAGCAGATCCCTATCATTCAACACTGGCAGCCAGGGTTGATAGCAGTGTGATAAATGTGATCACGTAAAGCTGCACATCAGTGAACCAGAATTCTCCAACTGGAATACAGTAGTCTCTAGCCATGTAGTAGGAAGGAAAAACTGCTGCCCAAACAGTGCTAGTTTTAGATCTCGGGTAGCTCTTGCACCAGGTTGATTGATAGAGGTCTTGATGTTGGTAAACAGCTTTATCAAACATTTGTTCTAAGTTTAAAAAAAAATGCTGAATTTGGTGAAATGCCATATTTTTTTTGTTTGTTTGCAGAGACAGAAAGATGAAAAAATGCCCTAAAATCATTTTGGATTGTTTCACAGAAAGGGATGATTAGAATACTGGCAGAGGGTGACCAGCAAAGGCCTTTCTGGGTCTAGAAACACTTGAGATCAAATAACTGAAGTAGCCTTATAATTGTCAATTTAAGAGATTCTTATAGAATAGAATTTCAGCCAGGTCACTGATAAAATATTTTTTTTTAATTAATGTGTATATTGAGCACTAAAGAAAACAATTGATTTGGCGTTTCCAGAAACAATATGTGTTTTTCAAATGAACTCTGAAACAGTGCTTGTATAAGAGAAACTTTACGATATGAACAAAACTGATGGGGAGTGCTTTAAATATAAATTATAAGCTGGTGTGTCTCACAATTTATAGCAGAAAATTAGAGATGGGACTAGTTATCACCATATGTGATTGACATTTTCACTTTTTTTTTTTTTCCCCAGAATTATATCACAGATGCTAAGTCTGTAATGAATATCATCTTGCTCTTAGATTACACTACTATTCATTGCTACGGATACCTAACAGGGATGAGCTGGTTGTAATGCTTCACTGCAAATACTGAAGGTGCTCTTGGATGGTGGTGAAGTGCTGGGGCCTGAGTTGTGGGCCCCAAGCTGGAGTTGACCTGTGAATGAGTCACAGACTAGCAGAAGGTTTTGGCTTTTCCCATTGGCTTCATGTTCTGGAGGCAGGACCTGGCCCACCTGTGTCTTTGTGGCTCTGCCCTCACCCAGGTGGTTGTGGTGGGGGGAGTGGGTGAGACCAGGGCTACTTTAACCAGAAGCCAGTCAGAAGAGTTTCCTGTTGGGATTGGCTTCTGTTGGGGCTGGTCACATCTTGCTGAGCTCTCTTGGTGGTGTTCTTTTATGTGAAGGGCCACTGAGGGAGTCATCTCTGTCTATTGCGTCCAGCAGGTGATGCTGGCACCACAGTGGGTAGCGGAGGAGCTGGGCCCACAGGAACCTATGGCAGAACTGTCTGAAAGAAGACTTCCGAGGGGATGTTGCTGAGTTCAGCATTGGCCTGTGTGATCAGACAGCAGAAAATGATGATGGCTCAACTGGCACAACAGGTGGGAAGTTGCCTGGCGTGGAATTTTACCTGGTTTTATATAAAAATAATTGTTCATAGTGACAACAAATTAATGAGATGTTACATATAGTAAAGATAACTGATCTATTAAATTCTGGCTGGGATGGAAATTTTAAAGCTATATTTTTCTTCCTTAGTCTAGAATATATATACATGTTTTCCAAGTATGATAGAAGTAAACGATTTAAGATTATGTTTTAAATATTTGCTGTTGAAAGCTCACAAAAGGTTAATATATTATTAAACTTTCACTACTTACTTTCTGCAAATAAAAATTGTTGGAAGAATAGTGAGCCAAATAATGTTTTTACTTATAAAAATAAAAGCTTGTGTTCTACTTTATGACTTTTGTTGCATGGTACTAAAAGGAGAAACTAGAGAGTATGTAAATCAAATGAAATTTGTGTAGCCATGTTAGTCTTTCATATACCTGGACACATTTTTTTTAATAAATAACAGTATGTAATCCCTCAGGTGTTTTGTCTGTATTAACTAACAGTAATTAGAAAATACATACATTTGAAGAAGTTTCCATCTTGCTTCTGAAATGTTTTATGGATCAATGAATGTGCATATGCCTTAAACAGAAATAGACTTCTCAATTCATGTTTTCTTTTGGCAAGTCTATGCATTTGTTGTCACGTATGGCAGATGAGTGTAAAGAGAATGCTGTGTCCGACTATTCTTAACAGTACTGGTAGTTCCTTGGTTGCTGTAATTAAGGAATGTGGCAAACGGACCCACCATTTTTAAAATGTCTTTTTATGTCAGCTTAAACTACGACTCCCATGAATCATCAGGGACTCTTTCGGAAACAGGAACTCGGAAGATGGAAGCCGTGTTATCAGACTCAGAGGGCTATAAAAGCTGAAAGATAAACAAAACCTCCCTCTTTCACGGCGACCTTCGACAGAGGAACATTCGCTACTCTTAAGCCTCCCTCCCC
>JAVSBS010013101.1:11371-42933 GCA_033124195.1 Coracias cyanogaster | reverse complement strand
AGGTTGCCCCTTTCTTCATGACACCCAGCCCTCATCTGTTGATACACATTAATTAGATCCCCTCTCAGTCTTCTCTTCCCCAGACTCAAAAGCCCCAGGTCTCTCAAGCTTTCCTCCTAAGGCAGGTGTTCCAGTCCCTTAATCATCCTCATAGCCCTCTGCTGGACTCTCTCCAGTAGGTCTCTGTCCCTCTTGAACTGGGGAGCCCAGAACTGAGCGCAGTACTCCATCTTCCTTCTCAGTTTGGAATGGGAGAGCTTGGTTCAGCGTCTGTTTGCACCTACAGCAGCTGCTGTCCCATGAAAGCATCAGGCTGGGGGACAGATCTACCAACCCTGGCCAGCAGGCTGGGTGAGCATCTGAGAACCCACAAAGCTGTCCTCTGTGGTTGCACAGTTGCTTGGAAGAGATACTCTTTAGCTACTACACTCACCAAGGATAAGTTGATGGTATCTGTACCATAGCAAAGACTTTTTGCATTTTATCGAGCAGCGCATTATAATGAAAGCTACTTGTTTAATAGCTGACCTGATGGCAGAGATTTCTTCCAGCAGCACTACAAGAAATCACGTTTGTTTTAAATTGCAGGATCTATTGCAATTTTTTGCCCACTACCATAATAGAACCAGTTTATTTGAACTCACTAAGACTTCTTCCTTTAGAACAGTAACTTTTGGGTTAGAGGAATGCTCATGCTGGCTACTTGCAAGAGATGCTGCTTTCCCGCTGTTGGAGCCTTAGCTAAAAACTCCTAAATTAAATTGTCTGCTAGCATTTCCATTAGAAAGTGCTATTTCCAAGCTTTTATTACTCTGTCATAAAATTCTCTAGGTGGGGAAATTCAGTACATAAGGTTATGTCCGTGGCTGGAGTTACATCTCGGGTAAAATTTCAGGAGACAAAGTTTACTGGTGCTTTTAAAAGAGTATAGAAGTCTAAAGCTGCTTCTTTCCTGCACTCTGAAAGCCCTCAAGAAACCACAGCCTCGACGTCAGACAAATAATTGAGAAAGGAGAAAAAAAAGAGTCAGACACTGCTACAGGTTGTCCAAGGAGGATATGCAAAGGACTCTCCATCCTTGGAGATACTCAAAACCCAACTAAACACAGACCTGAGCAGCCTGCTCCAATTTGACCAGAGACCTCCAGAGGCAACTTCCAACCTCAAGAGTACTCCAGGTGGGGTCTCATGAAAGCATTGTACAGGGGGAGAATTTCTTCCCTCAACCTACTGGCCATGCTTCTTTTGATGCAGCCCAGGATGTGGTTGGCTTTCCAAAACCAAATCCAATTCTTTTTTTTATACTGTTTATTTCTATAAACATTTATCATTTGATTGTCGAGTGGTGCAACACTTTTGCCTTTCTGTTCCGCCAGGATTGTTCTCTCAGTTTGATTTTAAGGCATGAGATACCTGTACTGCAAAGGTGGTTTGTAAAATAACCCATAGTGGCTGTTACGACCCGTTATTGGTAGTCAGACCACAAGTTTGTCCTTCAGAATTTTGTGACTTGCAGTTAACTTTTCATTCATCAGTACCCATTCTTTCAGAGGACACGTAGCACAGAATATAAATGAGAAAAGAGGTGTCAGTGATTATAGATAATATGCTAAAAGCATTTCTGAAATATTTATTAGAAAATAGGTTAATAAAGTGACATGGTGCACCTGTGCCGGTGTGTGAGGAGATTATGCTAATGTAAGTATTTAGTAGCAAGTCTTCGTTGGGATTACTCCGTGCTATTATCATAGTCAGCACAGGAATTGGAACTTAAAGGAAAGCAAATGATCAAGGGTTTTGGTATTTTTTTTCTTTAAGTTTTGACTGCTCTTTAGCCTGATGAATTAGAGGATATTACAAGGAATTTATTAAACATTTAAAAAATAATAAAAAGATAGAGAGGTAGACTCACAGAGAAGTTTCATATACAGGAGTGTAAAACGAAAAGGATTTTGGAAGCCTTCATTTGGGCTGGGCAATTGGGTCTGGAGGTTTTAAGATCATATAATCACAGAATGGTTTGAGTTGGAAGGGACCTCAAAGACTATCTAGGTCCAATGCCCCTGCCATGTCAGGGACACCTCTCACCAGACCAGATTGCTCCAAACCCCATCTAACCTGCCCTTGAACACTTGCAGGGGTGGAGCATCCGCAGCTTCAGTTGGGGCTTTCTGGGCTGCACTCACACATTGCTGGCTCATGTTGAGCTTTTCATCACCCCCGAGTCTTTCTCCTCAGGGCTGCTCTCAATCCATACTCCACTCAGTCTGTATTTCTGCTTGGCATTGGCTCAGTGCGGGTGCAGGACCTTGCACTTGCCCTTGTTGAACCTCATGAGGTTTGCATGGGCCCACCTCTCAAGCCTTTCGAAGTCCCCAAGAGGTGGGTCCATACCAACCTCATGAAGATGGGTGAACAGTAATAACATCACCAAAAAAGAAAACAGAAAATCTGGGAAGGGAGGCAACTGGGGAGAGATGCAGGGAGGGCAGATACCTTCATGGTCATTGTTTTTCATGTTTTTGACTTTTCATTTGACTTGTACAAGATACACATACCAGGTCACTACATATTCTCTGTGTTCCAGCATTCAAACAATTGGACAATCACCATAATGCCAATAGAGAAGTAGTTATAGGAGTGTATTAAAATACACTTTAATCCATCTGTAAGTAAAAACTTGTTTAAAACTTGACTGTGCTTTGCAACACAGACGCTGAAAACAATTTTGAAGGTACATGAAGTGATTGCTGTTTAAAAGGCGGCTTTGCTGTTCATGCTTTAGTGAACATTTGCTCAGGTTTGGGTTTCGCGTTGGGATTTCAAGGTCTAGGTCTGTTGTTTCATACGCAGCCTGACAAGATAAGAGTAGTCTGTCTCATATATGCTCAGCAAATTTGTCTCCCAGAGAAGCAAAGCTCAAGCATGGGAAGCATGATGATGTGCAGGAAGGCTGATGGGCTGTAATAAAGCATTCATTATCCTTCCATCTAAATTAACTGAAATGACATCATAATAGTGCCTTTTATAACCTCGCTCCAAATTCCCTCTCTTTTATTGAATTATCGGCTAAGCCTAAATTATTTTAAGCTGTGTCTGTATATTCTTGTTTAGGTAATTATTCTGTCATTAGGGAAGTCATTCCTTCGTTGTTTTGTTCTTCTTTTTTGTTTTTCCACTTAAGGAAGAATACCGGGGAGTACATTAGTAGCTTGTATTGTTTTGTATTTTCCTGTCGTAAGTATTTTGCATAAGTACTTATAGTGTAAACCCCGATCCCGGAGTACCAGAGCAAACTGAATAATGCACAAAATGGAATATACTGTTTCTACTTCTGCAATATCTCTCGATTATTTCTTCAGAAAAACCTTTTGGCAGGGGCAGTTTGATTTGTGCATGTGCGTTACCCGATGAAGAGTTGCAGCATCGTGTGGCTTCCAGCTTTCCTCGGCTCCTTTAGCTTTTGCAAGTACTTTCCAATGCTGTGAGACGCTGAAGGAAAGAAAATGGGGCATAGAATATTTTTGAACAGGAGCGAACAAGCAGATCAGGGCATTTGACTAATTAGAGGAGAGAATAGAGGAAATAAAACCGACGGTACCTGAGAAAGAGAGAAAAAAAAGATGTTTGGCACAGTGACTGCTCTTGCACGTACAAACTGAATCCCTTTGTCCCTTCTTCATTTATTATTGCCAGTTGAAGTCCAGACTTGATATATATCAACAGCCTCCTGAGTTCAGTGAAGTTCTTGGTAGGAAAAAAGGGCCTCTTGGCAAAAGTAAAATTGCAGAACCGAACTGTTGGTGGAGCGATCCCTAACCATGTGTCCACAAGCCAGTTAACCACCTATGGGGCTGTTGGAACTGGTTAGGAATCAGTAATGGTGAAAATACCCAGAACTCGGCAGTGGCAGTTGAATCTAGTTCATGGCTTGAATCAGCAGCATGTTAATTGATTTATTGGCTCTGGATTGAGAGCCATAAATGAGGAGAAATTACTGAAGAAATCAGTAGTACTCTGTCCTTTTGCCCAAGACAGGACAAGGTCAATGGTACACAACCACATCATGGGTTTTTTTTGTTTTATGGCTTTTTTGAGGCTCTCCGTTCTCGGTGGCCCATCCTTAGCATCACAAAGTATTTCCTAAGGTCTAACTTGGAGCGTGGATTTCTGTATCTCCTGTCCTTTTGCTTCCCTCGTCTCAGCTCTCTGCTGTATTTTTGTGTCACTCTCAAAGCACGGTGACTTCAGCTGAACAGTGTTCCAAGATCTTGTCAGGGCCAAGTAGGTAAGAAGAAATATTTCCTGTCTCACATTGGACCCTTTTGCCAGTACAACCCTGCAACATGGTGACACATGTTGATGCTCAGCTGTTTTATTGCCTGTCATCTGACTTAACACACTTTTCATAGAATGGTTTGCGTTGGAAAGGACCTTTCAAGGTCATCTGGTCCAACCCCCTGCAGTGAGCAGGGACATCTGCACCTAGAGCAGGTTGCTCAGGGCCCCGGCCAACCTCACCTGCAATGGTGCCAGGGATGGGGCAGTGACCACCTCTCTGGACAGCCTGGGCCAGGCTCTCACCCCTCCCAGTATAAAAACTTTCTTCCTTGTGTCTAGTCATTATGATGATGAAATCAACCACAAGAATTTGCCTTTTGACTCCTTTGCAAATCTCACACAAGATCTAGATAACAGACTTTCCTCCAAAAGAGCAGTACTGTCTGTCTCCAGTTACACCATTTGTATCTGCTGATTGACCCTTTCTGGTACCTGGATCTTGGATCAACCCAACTCATCAGGCTTCTCTTCTGTCATCCTTCAGGTCACTCCTGGAGGACACTATTTGAACCGGTGTCCCAGTCACCCAGCTGGAACCAGTGCTGCTAAATATGTAATAGCATGTCCAAGTTCCTTTAAAATCTTGTGTCCTGGTCCTGAATATCTCCTCAATCTCTTCAAAGCTTTGATTCCACTGAAGTTTCCAGTTCCTCTGACATACACCCACCCCAAGAGCAAGATCTGCTCTGAGAAGAATCTTCTGCAGCAAATAGCAACACAGCATCTTTTCTGTTACAGCCTTATATGAAAGTAAATAAAATATCCACTTACCTGGCATTCATAAATCACATTTTAAATACACATGTGTAAGCACTTGTACACGTCAATTCAACATGATTTTAGTTTTCACACTTTCAGTGGAAATCCCCCCACATTATTGTCAGAGCCACAATTGTTAAACTGTTCTACTGCATATAAAGAAAAGGAAAAGCAGAACAAATATTTAGCATAGATATTCAAATTATTGTATGTTTCCTCTAGAATGTTACTTCATTAGATTTTATATAGCACTTCTCCTCAATGACTTTTTGCTCTGTTAAAGCTGTGTAAGAGGCATAGTGTAAATCAGGGCAAGCCCAGGGGTGAGGAATAAAGGCTCCCATCAGATGCAGAGCCCTGGCCACGCAGAATGTCTGGCCCCATGGCCATGCCAGCCCTGTGTGACATCCTCAGCACCGGTCCCATGAGCCCACATTTCAAAGCAACAGCAAAATGGGGAAGCACCTGCTGAGGGTGTGGACCCCAACGGGGTGGCTTGGGGTCTTCAGCTCCCACAAGCCTCCCTGCCGTATGACCACCCCTTGGTCCACCTTGAGCGTCCCTGGAGCTGGAGCTCCCCTCTGCCTTGGCAGCTTCGCGGGGACAGAGAGTCCCAGAGGTGGTTCCCATCTGCAGACACTTCCCTCTGGAGCGCTTCAGCCACCTGTTCAGTGTAGCAAAATATCCAATCCATTTAATGAGGTTTCCGGTAAAATAATTCCTTTGAAGTCTCTCAGACCATGACAGCAATTAACCCAAGACCCATCTTCACTTTTATTGTTTTACCTACTCCTATTCAAGATCAACAACATCACTGATGGTGCAAATTGTTTCCCCGCATAAGCTGCGAGGGGATGCGCCTCACATCCAGCGGTTACTGTCAGCTGGCGAAGTGACCGGCTGCAATTACAGCCACAATGTGCAGCAGCTTCGGCGTCCCAGGGCTCATCTGGATTTTTTTTTTTTAATCATCTCCATTTTGCAGACGTGGCTGTAAGGCGATTCATTGCCTTTACTGCTGGCAGCATTTAGATGTGTGACCTACCGAACATGTACATAAGGCAGGGAAGGATGGCATCTCAAAGGAACGATGCATGTGAATGAGATCAGGAACTGTGGCTCCTTCATAAAACTGTTCCCAAGCACAGCCCACCCCAATATTACATATACACACAAACATTCAAAAATTCCTACCCAAACGTACGCAGTGTGCATTGACGGCATCACAAGTTGTTTATAATGATGCACATTAACAATCAAATATCATAGAATTGTTAAGGTTGGAAAAGACCTCTAGGATCATTGAGTCCAACCTTCAAATATGGCAAATATGACATCAAGTGGAGTATAAATAAAAATAATTTTTAAAAGGCCCAAAAAAATCTAACTGAAATATGAGTTCCTCCACATTAGAAAAGGAGAGAAATGAGGAGAGCAAGAAATAGATATACAACAGAGATTGTTAGTCCCAAAATGCCCTTGGAAGAAACTTTGTCAAGGTTTTCTGTTTGTTTTATTTCTGTTCCTGTTTTTTTATTTGTTTGGGGGTTTGTTTTTAAAGTGAGCAAGAATAAGGATAAAAGGAAACTAATTCTCCACTAACGGGCCTCCTAGGGATGGCGCGGGATGGCCTGCTGACTCCAGGCAAAACGCCGTGACCTCTACCAGGGGGAGGCATGTGAGCACACAGAGCCCCTCCAACGGGCTTCAGGACAGCCATCCTCACTGACAACGACACAGGCAGAAACAAAAAATGACTCAAATCCTTCTTCTTTTGTATGCCTGATGGTGCCACCTCTATCCTACACATTAATTTGTCGGCCATGGTTGCATCTCCAGACCCCTGAGGGCAGAACACAACACTCCGAAGTAAGAGATGGGAGAAAGAGTCTCGACCTGAGATTTCTCTTCTGTGAGAAGTTCCAATGTTTACACGAGTGCGGAAGGGAAATGAAATCTTAAAATACTCCAGCAAAATTGAAGCTATGAAAACACTTGCTGGAAAGGTTATATTTTAATAATACACAGTGGTAGCCTGAAAATGTTAAAATTACCCAAATGTAACAAAATATAAAGACAAAGCATATAGTAAACATGAGAAATATATTATAAATACAACAAACTAACCCTCAAAAAACCCAGAAAGCTGAACCACTTAAAACCTTTCAGCATCGTCGAAATGAAACACTTCAGCATGATACCAACAGAGATGAAAGTCAAATGACGCCTTGGAAAATGTTTTTCTCTCAAAACTGCTTACAATCATGAAAATTCCTATAAAAAAATCTCATTTTTATTCAAACTGAATTTCAGATTCAGAGCTGTTTGAGCATGTTTTGACTGCCTGTGCCCAAGAAAACTGCTGCCACCCTGACCTCTGCTGCAGAGGTGATGGAGGAGTGTTCCTCATTCTTACCAAAGGAAAGCCTCAGACCTATGTTTTCTATAAAATATGTGCTCTTGGCTTGTTTCTCAGCAAAAAATTCTTTAAGGAGAGGTAAAGCAAAGCTATTGTCACTAAGACTCTCTTAAGGTAAGAAACCATAGCACAGTGCATTTTACTGATGTGCTATGAAATCCCATAAATCATTCTGACAACGCGATACTTGTCAAAATAAAGGCATAAAATACATCTTGGAATAAAATATCCTCAATCTTATTTATTTGTTTGCTCACTCATGCCATTTGGCTTCTCTCAGTGGGTTTCCCAATCGTTAGGGTGAATTAGTGAGATTCTGCTGTAAAAACATACCCATGTGCACATTCACCGGCTTAGACAGGCTCAATATCTGCATATAGCACCGTGCCGTCATTCAAGAGAACTAAAAATAAGGCTTTCAAAGGAGACTTCAGTTTCCCTGCAATATTTTCTCCCTTTTCCAGCAATTTTCCCCCTCCTCCCCCCATCAAATATTTCACTAATGCTCGACGGTGGCATGCTTTAAGGGAGTCCTGCACGGAAAGCTCCTTCAGCTGCTTAGCCCAACAGCATAAATTTGATCTCGTAATTAGTATTCAGCTCAGCATCTTGGATAGAAACCAATGTTACAGCCAAGAGGTGGTTTAAATCACATAAATCATAGATCAATGACAGAACTCTAAGCACTGGATAGATTACAAAAGTAAGCTTTAGTTAAAAATAGATTAACCATTTCCCTGCAGGAATTCCTTCCAAAAAAAAAAAAAAGAAAAAAAACCAAACCACAAAAACCTGAATATAAAACAAATAAAATTAAATCTAATCTTTTTTTTTTCCTAATGTATGCATATGCTAGATGAATTGTTCTTTCCCTTGACAGTTACACACTGATTAAAGAAATGTGTTAACATGCAATTTCAATGGAAAATATTGTAAATTGTGGAGACTTTAATTTTTTTAATGAGCCTTTAACAGCTAGAAAGAACATACCGGCAATGTTGTGTACCACTAGGTTTACAGCACACGTCACAGCAACTAACAGATACTTCTTTGGTCGCTGTTCTTATAAAAAGGATTACAATCCTTCCTGAGGCAAAGAACAATGGTTTTAAGTGTTTTAAAGTATTTTACATTTTAAATTTTAGCTAATGAAGCACCCAGCCCAAAGAAGTATCACAAGCCATCTGCTATCCCGATTTAAGCACCCATGAGGGTGCGTCTTGAAGGATTGTGCCCGAGATCACCAAATTACTAAAAGTCCAGTGGAAAATGAAAGATGGGGCCAAATGTCTTCCCCTGGACTAAGGAAGGAAGGAGGGTTTGGCTCCTGCAATCAAATTCTCCACCAGTTTAAACCAGCATTATAGCAACTGGGGGGGATCAATGGGTGCAAATTGTGTCAATCAGGAATCCACCCTGAGAACTGCAGAATACAGATTAGTAGTATTAATTACGAGAGTATTGTTATAAAAGTATAATTAAAAGGAGCGCTTGCCCTTGTATATTTTACTGTGCTTTCCTTGCACGAGGTCAGACATAGTTCATAAGAAAAAAGAAAAAATAATTAAAAAGAAAAACCCCCCAAACTTCTTAGCAACTGAAGGAAAATTGGCACGTCCATCTCCTTAGTCGCAGGATTGAAAGCGAGAAGCTCCTTAGGAGCACCTCAGCCATTCCTCGGGCCAGAGAAGCACAGAGTTCCAAGCCATCGTGGCTGGAATAATGCACTCAAATTCCTCCCGTTGACTGGCAGGCACATGGGAGGAAAAGCCTTTTAAACACACACGGTCTGAGGCAGTTCCAGCGACAACGGAGAGACGGAAAGCAGCCTGAGGTCCTGCCACCTCGTACACCCTTTTAGACTCTTTAAACGCAGCTTCTAATTAAGTTAGTAAATAATAAAATAAATGGAGAGAAACCCAAAATGTCCTGTCCTTGGACTAACAAGTTGTAAGCAAATAGAGAACAGAAAATACGGGGATTAACTCCAATAAAAAGTTGCACAAACCTTGACCTGATAAGTAACTTTCATAGCCACAGTATAGTGGAACCAAACTTCCTGAACACCAATACCTGGCTGTATATTTAACTTTTCACAGATCACAACGTGAATGTAATTGTTGCCACTTCTAGAATTTTAAAAATAAATAATACCACATTCGTGGGTGTTTACCTTCGTTTTCAAATGCTCTAGCTCCGTCAGAAATAACATTTTTAAACTTCTAGTGCTTTATGGAAATTACTGCTTTTGTTTTCCAAGGCCTCATTTCCCTGCAAGAAGAAATACAAAACCAACCTGCTCAATGGCTATTTAAGGAACAACATTCAGATTTCAGAACTGGCACCCCGTGTGACAGAATACTGCAATATATGCAATCAGGAGATAGATTCAAACAATAATAACTAGCACTGGCTCCGGGGCATGGCAGAATGTGTCATTTACTTCAGACCCAATCCTTTCAACATCAGTCCTACGAGTAGTTCAGTGGAAAACAGATGGGACAGCTCATGTAAGTATAGACTACTCATACAAGGAAGTTTTCAAAGGCTCTACATTTTCTAAGATGCTGAAAAATATCAAGTTTGATAAAACTTTAAAAGAAGAAGAAGAAGAAGAAGAAAAAGGATCTCCTGTAATAAGCCAAATTGTCAGAGAGATGTCAGGGTTAATTTTTAAAGGCACATTTCCCTCCAGCAACAATTCTCTTTAATTATTTCAATGTGAAACACATTATCAGGCATGTTCACTCCCTATTCTCAGCTCGCAGAGGCTGACACAAGATAGGTACAAGATGTTAAACCTCCTCCACTGATGCTCACACACATCAGTGCTGGGTGCCCTGGCCCTTAGCAGCTCTGCTGGGAGGAGAGGGTGAGCAGCACCTGCTGCACCTACAGCCTCCAGCTCCTTGTAAGCAAACTTCTGGGGCCACCACCTTGTAGAACAGGAGGATACGGTTGAGAAGAAGCTGCAGGACTTCAGAGCATGGCCCTTGACACATAAACAGGCACCAATCACAGCACAGAGCCTGCAGTCAGAGTGGTTTCAGGGTTATCAGGTAACCCGGACACACGTGACAGCCTTCCAGTATATTTGCACAGGAATTTCACCAGATATGTTAGTTTGTTGTTCTTCTATTTCTTGGTGGTTTAATTGTCATGTGGAATAGATGGCACAAAGCAGGCAGAGTCCAGCACGAAGGCTGCAGGTACACTGCAGCGTGCCGAGGCTCCAGCACTGCAGGACACTTCACCAGGTGTTGATGAGAAACACCTTCTGCTCCTCCCAAGTAGCAAGAGATGCTCCTCAGAGACCCAAAATGAAATACCAGCTCAAAAGTAAGAGTGACAGTGGTTTCAAATTTAGATATGGAGAAGAAGCCCTGATCTAATGAATTGGTTCAGTGTCGTGAAGCAGCATTATTTCAGATGGCAAAGGTGGGTTTTCTATTTTCTAACAATTTCAAACTTAAGAGACACGTATTTAAAGTTTTTAAATATGCCAGGAGTCACACTGATCTAGTCAACCCTCATTTTGGTGGGAGGAAAGTCAAATCCTTTTCTCAAGAAGGAAGGCTGGAAGGGAAGAGGCTTTGGACCAGCTCTACCAGATCGGCTGCAGTCTAATGGTCTTTTTTATACTACCTAGAGTAAAACTCACTATATAGCTAGTAGTAAGATTAAAAGCTTTTCAAGTTGCTATCTTGGGAAATTTCTTTCAAGGAAATTACTACAAAGCCTTGTTTTAGTGTGTTCCCCTACTGTGCATCCTACTGTGTTTTTTTAATAAGGAAAGCTATCCATCCATAGAGGTGTATCCTGTTCTCCATGCTTGAGTGTCTAACAGCAGGCACATACAGTAGACACTCTGATGTTTTGCCTCTTTAATTTTCACTCCATAATGTTGGTGCCTGGTTTTCCTGACTGCACCTTCAGAGCGGTTTAATTATGGGCGTGCGCAGAATTTTGAGAGGGGATTTTCAGCAACAAAATTCAGATGTTGGGAACAATCTTAACACAGAAAGATCTTCAGAATTTTTTACCATAAAATAAAACCCTGCTATGCAGCTATCACAAGATGGAAAGTGCGATAAAATTACCAAGGGAAAAAATACCAATACTTCATGACTATAACAGAAGAGCACGTAGAGGTGCTTCATTTAGTCTGTAAAAGATGCTTGATATAGAGATGCTTCATATATAGAGATGCTTCATATAGATCTGGAGATGCTTCAGATATAGAAATGCTTCATATAGATATAGAGATGCTTCAGATATAGAGATGCTTCATTTTAATATTTAAAAAGGCAACTGTACGCTAAATGTGAAAGTATGGCAGATAGACCACCATGTTTTCAAGCAAATTGGACAGTCATAGGTTTCTAAGCTCAAACTCCCAACTGAATGAAAATAGCTCATGACGTTGAATTAATTAGCCCAGGGACTTTAGCACTGATTTGGATGAAATTTTTTAAGTCAAGCCAAGCATCTCCCTGATAAAAGGCTACTGTACCACTCAAATACTGGACTTGAAATGTGGGTGTTTTTTCATAATAACGGGCCAGGTACCGGGTTAGAAATGAACACTTCTCCATTGACTTCGGACAGGGTACGAAAATTGATTCAAAGGAGCACCATCCGTTCTCACCAGCTGAGGATCTGTCCCTCTAATCACAACTAAAAAGATTTTCTTAGTCAATTAAAGGCTCGAAGCCTTTACTCACACAAAATCCCTGTTGAAGTCGGTGCTAACAATGTGTTCATTTAAATCTCAACAAACGGCAGGACGGGCAGTGCCTGGTGGCACAGCTACTGCTCAAGATTGAAATCCGCGCTCCTGCCATCCCACAGCATTGATGGAGCAATCCGTACCGTCCCATACTGTCTCACGTGGCTCGGAATAATACCTGGCTACCCTCCGCTTCTGACACGTTTCTTTAGTAGCTGACAAAAAAATTAGCACATTCATTATTTTTGCTAACGGGAGCATGAGCTATATGAAGAAAACATGTACCTATGCTGACAGAATGGGAGTACTTTAATTTCCAAATTACATACATAAATAAATCAAGCCGCATAACCTGATAAATGAAAGATTAGGAAAATAGTAATATCCTGCAAAATCTTGAAAGGCATCATAATTCCTCAAACAATTATCTTCTGTCATATTTGTGAGTGGCCCGTGTAGTTCAAGAACAGAAAATACAAATGTGCTCCTTTAAAATTCATGAAACCACTCATTCTGTCATAAAAGCAGGCATCTTTCATGGCTACTTATTTCACACAGTCTCATAACTAATACTGACAGATACTTGGAATGCAAAAAAAAAAAAAAAAAAAGCGCTGGACAAAGAGCACGAGCTGCTCAATTCTTACCTTTTAATGCTTAAAACAGAAAATAAAATCCTATGTTATGCACCGCTACAGAATTTCTGGTATAATTAAATTAAAATTTGTAGATAAAAATGAGATTGTACAAAGACTGGTGGTATACTGCTACCAGGATTGGGCTGTGCTGCATCCATGACAACAGGATGGAAGGTTGCTTTTAATACTATTATCTTACATACCCACAGCTGAATGCTAATGCAGCTATACTGAGGAAATCAAGTTTCAGATCTGTAGCCACTGAACTTACATCCACTAGGCAGGGAGTTTAAAAGCCAGGCTAGCATACCAAGACTCATATTATAGCTCTGTCAACTCCCCAAAGGTCAGCTATTTCAAAAGGCATACACAAATATTAATTGTCAGGTAGTTCTGTACTGAAGACCAGAACTGAGGCAAAAATCGGGTTTTTGTGACCATAATTTCCTTCCAATTTTATTTTATAAAATGGAGGTGCAGAGGAAAGCAAAGATTAACTCAGCTCAGTTTATGTTCTGAACACTGACATGTGATGATCTGTTTCTTATGAACGTTGCCTCAGAAAGGATTTTACCTGTTTTCCTTAGTGGAGGAGATAGAAAATGTGGGCGAAAGCAGCTGGGTAGCCTTATTTTCTAGTAGATACCTTATCCTTATCCTGGCTGGGGGATGCAGCTCCTGCTCCCAGCCTGCCCTGTGCCTGCACAGGAACCGCTGCTCAACCCAGAGGAACAGCCAGCTCTCCCATGGGAGCCTCCAAATCTGCCCAGTCCCTCTACAGACATCTGCAACTTCTCAATTCATCTTGTTCTGGATTTAAAAATAGAGTTTGCTATAAAAATCATTTTTAAAACTCTTTTTTTTTTTTTTTTGCAACTATCTTAGTACTTAGAATCATAGAATGGTTTGGGTTGGAAGGGACCTCAAAGATCACCCAGTTTCAACCCCCTGCAATGGCAGGGACACCTCCACTAGACCAGGCTGCTCAAAGCTCCATCCAGCCTGGGCTTGAGCACCTCCAGGGATGGAGCATCCACAACTCCCCTGGACAACCTGTACCCGTGTCTCACCACCCTCAGAGTGAAGAATTTCTTTCTAATTTCCAATCTAAATCTCCCCTCTTCCAGTTAAAGAAGAGGGTAAAAGTAGAGTTCCTTCTCAAAGTAGAGTTCCTTCCCAAATGAAATAATTCTGAGCTGTCTTGTAGAATCAACACCTCACTTCCTTGCTGGCGCCAACAACATCAAAATGGTTCAGTAAGTCCCCAGGCAAAGCAGCCCTCTAAAGCTTTGTTCTGACAGAAGTGATGTTGTGTGACTGGCAACACTGATCCATCTTCCAAAAGGTGGAGACAGCCTCACAAACACTTCAGGGTCTCCTTAGTGCACAGGTAATCTTCAAATATCTTATGCTATAGATTTCTCCTTCTCCAACTCACTACACTTCTGGATGGAGAGCTTCAAATTATTTGAGCTACTGACTTTCCTAAAATAGGCTGTAACCTGTTGTTGCTGAAATCCAAATCTAACTTATTTATAAATCATTGGCTCATATGCTGTCATACCCTGTACAATTCATTTTTATGTGCAGTACAAGGTTTTTGCAGCAAACTCTTGCTCTGTCATGCTCTGGCTCTATCTTCTGTCACAGACAACTGTGTGGATGTTCTGGTGGGTAAAAATGCCCCTTTATTAATGCAGTCTTGGAGTTACTATACATGAAATAAACATCATAAAATAAATAATATATAAATGAAATAATCTGAACCAACTGAGCTAAAATAATAAGAGGTACTTCTGTTGAAGGCTTCTCAAGACCTTCAGGAGACCAAGCCAGCGATCATGGAAATGAAGGTTCACTAACAAATTACTGCAGACATGCAGCTCCCAAGGGGGTTTTTTCCCCTGTGCCAAGTACCCTTTCTCTTCAAAAGCACGGCTGCCATGGAGTGGAAAAAAACTGCCTTGGCTACGGAAAAGCAAAAAGGTGGCGACAACAGTCACAACGAGGAAAGCGCTGGCCTCTAAATGGCAGGATGACAAAAAGTTGTAGCGTTTTAGGATATTGTAATTGAAAAAAAGTATTAAGTTGTTAGTGGAAGTGTATTTAAGAAAAGCCCCACACGCAGATGTAATAGAAAATTAATCCTCAGAGCCCAGAAAGTCCCTGAGGATGTAGAATCCATCATGAAGTTACCTCCTGTCCCAGATTTCCTTGTTGCTTGCCTCTGCTGACAACAGTTGTCTTTTCATTAGAGTATTTGATATCAATTTACTCAGACACCAGGGGCAAAAAAAGGATTTCACTTTCTTCATCTGAAAGACACTGATCCACAGAATTAGTACTTTGAACAGATGCCAGACTAAAACAGTGACACATTTTCTAAACTAATAACCACGGGTGGCCACAGCAAATTGTCCAAAGCCTCTCAGGGCTGCCCAGGAAGCCTTGACTCTCCTGGATTTCTGACGATTCTGATGCAGATGAAATCCCTGATTGTGAAGGTATCTCCTTCCAGCCAGCTCCTGCTGTGGTTCATGTTTCTAAACTAACCCCATAAGGGAATGTCACCATTTTTAACACCCTCTTTCAGATAACGCCCATCCTTCTGCAGCAGAGAATGCAAGGGAGTAACTGCTCTAAGTGCTTTTCCAGATTAAAATCTCTCAAAAGAGGCTAGCGTCCATGTTGGTATGTATTAAGCATTAAATTAACTTCATGCAATACAAGAAATAACCTCAGGAAGGGTGTCTGCCTCACTTAATTTGACCCAAGTGTTGGCTACCTTCTGCTTCTACCTGTTTCTAGTGTTGCAAGAACCAACGATTGCTTCTCCAATGGCCTGGAGAAGCAATGACCCAGCTGGCAGAAGGTTATCACACAGCTGATTCCCAGCTGACCTGGCATTTGGTGAAACCTGTGGTTCACCCCCAAGACAGCGTGAAACTTTGCCCACTTAGAAACATCTTCACAGCCTTTGGCTCATTTCTTTCTCAAACTTGATTATACTGAGGATTTATCAGAGAAGACCTTACAAAAAATGAACTGCCCTGAAGTGGGTGGC
Source organism: Coracias cyanogaster (assembly GCA_033124195.1). Lineage (NCBI taxonomy): Eukaryota > Metazoa > Chordata > Aves > Coraciiformes > Coraciidae > Coracias > Coracias cyanogaster. The sequence goes on along the minus strand of JAVSBS010013101.1, from coordinate 26,983 downwards.
TCTGCACCCACAAGGGATCTGATTTTGGTGCTCAGGTTAGAGCCCAGTCACCTGGTAGGAGCCCTGCCAGGGGAGCAGCCTTGGCTGAGACATTGCAGAGCTGTGCTCCTCGCTGTGCTCTCTGCATTCCCAGAGCCAGGCTTAAGCAAGAAGCTGACTCTGCAATCGAAGAAACACTTCTGGTCTTGTATCAAGCAGAGCTTGTGCTTTGCTATGGCCAGAAGCAACCTAAATTGGATGTCTAAAATAAGGCAGCATAAATTTTCTCCTAAGATCACTGCACCTTGGTGGAAGAGGGGAAAATGAAGGTGGAAACCTGAGAGGGCCAGAAACAAACCCCTCTGCTTATCAGCAGGACACCTACATGACAGGCACGGGAGCCTCTGTACTCAGTACACCACTGACCTGTGATGATCCCTCACATGCAGCAAAGCTCCATGAGGGTTTGGATTTGAAGAGGCTTCTAAGAAGGTACAAAAAAAAAAAAGTTATCTTTATCAGAAGACTTGAGGATCAGGCTGAAGCAACGAATTTATGCCAGCAGAAACCAACACATCACCCGAGAATACTTGCACAGAAGGTTCCTCTCTAAAAACAGAACAAAAGGAAACACAAAATCATTCTCTCAGCCCAATAGTTTTCCAGTTGTCAGCAGTTAATGCTGTCTTCAATTCAGGTATTCAGTTTTCATTTAAAATGCTCTCTCTCACATTTTACTCTATTTTTCCTTTATCAGATATTCCTGTTTTGCCAAAGACACACCAAAAATTATTTGTATTTCTATTACTAATAGAGAAGTTTTACAAGACAGGGAATTGATGGGTGAGACAGTCGGCTGCTCAGGCTGGTACTGAGCACCTTTGAAAAATACCCTCCATAAACATAACATTGACATTGTTACAGCATCATAAAATCACAGAGCCAAGGCCTGTAAACGTGAAAATACTCAAGTTACTCATCTATTCATGCCTGCAAAGTCAGTCACTTGTTGCTGTGCCGTCCTACACTCCAATTCCCAACCGTGTTTCACTTCCCTTGGGTTCTGAGAGCTAAACTCAACTCAACCTCCACCCAATGACTTCGGATACATTTTCCCCATTTTTGACCAATTCTCTAGTCTTCCAATAACTACCCAGCAGGCTTTTCCCCGGGTGGAGCACGGCTTTCCCTCCGGCTCCCTGGCAAGCAGCCCATCTGGCACCCATGTGGCAGCCTTTGCGACGGGGGGGGATCTGGCAGAAAAGTGCCACATTACCAGGAGCAATCACGGCCATAAATGACACAATGACACACAAAGAAATGACTTCCAGATTTTTTTTTGGTTTTTTCCTCCAAGATGTGGCAAAAGCGTATGTATAAAACTTATTTTTTCACTGCAGCTCGCAGTGGTGATAATATAGCGTGGATCCGCAGTAATGTATTTTCTTTAAGCCATCCAAAGGCTTAACACAGCTAGGTCTTGCCTAAGCCCGGCTCCCAGCTGCATCAGTGAAGGTCCTCGATGCATCACGCTTCGTAGCGTGTGATCTAAACAGCAGGGAGAATATATTTGCTATAGCCAAGTTCCCCCAGCTGAGAGCTCTTTGGGTTTAATATATATCCTTTAGGATTCTCTGCATTACAGGGGGAAGGGAGCTATATAAACAGACTTGGGGGGAAAAAAAAAAAAAAAGAAAGAAAATGCATTGCTCACATTTTTGAAAAGTTGCCTTGGGCGGTTATAAGTTACATAAAGTCGCTCCTGTTCCTGTTGTAGTTATGGCAAAGTTATCTAAGGTGACGAGCATAAAGCGACAACTGCAAACTTGGGAAATAAAAGTCCTTAAACGGGGCCTTTTCACGTACACAAAATCGGAATATAACCAACAGCCCACGAACTAAGACATGACTTGAAAATTTCATTGTAATCACAAAGGTTATTCTAAGATTTATTTTTTTTTCAATCCACAAAACATTTATACTTAAAACCAGAGTAATTACTTGTAGATTAGCAGAGGCTGAAAGAAACTATTCTCGTTTCCAGTAGCTGCATTCATGGACTTCACTTAACCTGACACTTGTGTAATAACATGAATATTTAGCTTTTCTGAGTATTTATTCCCTACACTCATGACTTCTAGAAATCCTTCAAAATCTACCACATTTAGAAAGAGAAGATAAAATGAGAGATATTCTGGGGAAAATTACTCTCTTTTCTTAACATTCTTCTTCCCCCCCACACGCACATTCTTGATTTCCCACACACATTTTTTAGGCCCTGCAATGCCACTTTTCCGGAGCTAAATCTGTGAGAGGAATCTAAAAGAAAGGATATTTTTAAATAATCAGGACAAAAATAAGAATCACCCCTAATGAAATACAATGGCAAAAAGTTGTACATCTTTTGTGTCTTTTATGAGAGAAAGAGAGAGGGGAATGATTAAAAATGTACCAAGAGCCATGAATGCCATTTTACTGTCATTTCCTTCGATTAACCTTCACCTGACCTCAATCCCTAAGGCAATTTCAGTTTCTTTTTGTTCTTTCATTTAAATTCTTCGGTGCACCAGGTGAGTCCATCTCTGTCACTACAGAATATTCACAGAGAGCAGACTGATTTTTTGGGGAGAACTTTACAGAAAGTGTTTGCTCTGGAGAACCATTTACAAAACCTTCACAGGGACAATAACAGGTCACATTTACTCCAAAACTGGGATTTTTGCAAATTATGGAATTACAGAATGACTTTTTCTAGGTAATAGTTAAAACATAGTTGGCAAAACCACACCAGTTTACACCAGTGCAGGATCTCGGTGCTGCTGGCTGGTACAGGATTACCAACCCCATCCTATGGGTGGTTCTCACCAACATCTCTGCTCTGCATCTGTAATGATGTCTGCTTCTACATGAGTTATAAAACATAACTTACCCGCTGGAATGAGAAAAAAGCCGGCATGAATAAAAGCTTAAAAAAATAGATTATACACTTTCTGCAGAAGGAATGGATCCAGCATTCAACATTTGCACAGAAACCTTAGAGTAGAATTCCCTCTTATTTTTAAACTCACTATTTTTCAGCGAGCCTTGCAATCTTTGGGGTTGAGTAGAAATCATGAAATGTTGCATACTTAGACTCTGATCTTCAAACTCTAAACTCTGTAACTAAAAATTTACAAACTGGGAAAGGACAAAAAAAAAAAATCTGCAAAGATCATATAAGATCTGTAAAGCATGCCAGATGATGAAACATTAAGGAAGTCTGACCTATTTAGTTCATCAGAGACTGACTTGAGGGATGAGTCAATCCTCATCCATAAGAACTGCTATGATGCTGAGGCTTCTGGTAGCACATTTTTAATCTATCAGGAAAGATTCAACAACCAAAATAAGCCTAGCATCAAGGTGCATAGTGGTGGCTCTTAGGAGCCACCGTGAGTCACTTATTCACCAGCTTGCTTTGGATGAGGAGATACTTCATCACACATGGCCTTTATCACCATTCCACAAAAATATTCTGTTGCATAAGCCGAAGCTATGGATTCAATGTAGGCTTTGCTCTTTGTTGCTGTCAGCCAAACTGTGTGATCTGACAGGATTCATAGTATCTCAGTTCCATATTATTCACCTTAGATGAATTTTCAGGATTTAAAAGAAAAAATTAAAATTGTCCCAAACAAAGCACCAATATTTCTTGCAAACTGCCATCTGAAGAACTTCAGTTTGGGTCAATGGAAGTTTATAGGCATGAATCATTTTGAAATGTTTTATTTCTTCTGGCCTTTTAAACTTTCATTCTCTTGCTATCCTTAGATAAACAAATTGAGATTAAACACAAACCTGTCAGGTTTCAAAACAGTGAAATCAACTACCGTGGCAATTTCCATACTCCACCATCATAAAGCAGGCAATTCATTAACTCTGATCCTCTCCTGTTTGTAATTTTATTCCCCACAAACTGGCACCTCACAGAATCACAGAATTATTGAGGCTGGAATAAACCTCCAAGATCATCAAGCCCAGCCTATACAACATGAAGGAGTTGCAACAGAAAAGTCCTGTTAATCTCAGTCATGATCCTTTCCTGACCTTAAATATTTAATAATATTCATAAAACAATTAAGACACACTCTTAAAATTCAGCTGCCTTCAACTGTGTTTACGCAGGCTCTGCTTCCTTTGCATTTCTGGATACACCCAGCGAGTGGTCCCAGCTCTGCACCTTAGGCTGAGTTGTCTAAACTATGGCATATTCTGCCCAGTTTTCCACGCCAACATCTCCACTGAATTCTCTAGTAGAACTCTTGAATGACAAAGGTACTCACCTGGTAGGGCTCAGTACTTAAATGGAGGAACAAAAGGATCTGAAACTGCCTTAGGGTGGGAGGTCAGGTGAAGGTTAATCAAAGGAAATGACAGTTCGATGGTATGCACGGCCCTTGAGATTACATATGTGTGTTTTGCTGGGAAATATTTAACTGTTTTACCTCTATTTAGGAAGAAACCAAAATAAAGTGCGTATATGGAAAAAAAAAATGCAGGAGAATCCACTGATGCCTCTTAGCCCATCACTTGGATGCAAACTTGCCAGCTGAGAGGTGAAGAAAGGCAAAAGATGACAACTCTTCATGTGGTTTCACTACTAGAAAACGTTTCACTAGCATAAAATACAACCCAGTAGCTGGGGAACCAGGGAAATTCAACACAGCTCTCATTTACCTTGCTTCCTTATTTATCCCAAATATTTAGTAGTCTTCTCCCAGAATGGGTGCTGGAGCGGAGGAGGGGAAATTGCAGCTGAAAAATACAGTAAAAGTCTACAGAAACTCACTTGTGTGTTGCGATGAACTTGGTTTGGCAGTATTTCTTCCTCATTCTCATTTCCTTTCCAAGAATTTTCATGCACTTGGATTTTTACTTCAACAGTACTTTAAAACACTGATTTTAAGCTTGTATGTAGGAAGGGATTTTTAACTACACTCTCCTCAAACATTTAATTGTGAAATTTATTCTAGTATTCGTCCTCAATTAATTGTGGAATTAAACCGATACCCCATGACTTAGCCACAAATAAGCAACACACCCTGAATTCTGACTTCTAGTTTCGATTTAAAAAAAAAAAAACAAACCCAAACAGCTAGTCAATAGAAGTCATGAAAAATTTTGACAACTATGTTTTTTAATTCTTCCCGTAGAATAAAAGGCAAAATTCACTGGCTGAATTATTAATTATGACTTATTCATCCAGCTCTACTAAAAACTAATCTGTTTCTTTTTTTTAAGCATCAAAAAGGTCTTTCAAATATAAGTTGCAATAATGAAATATGGCAGCAGATCTTGAAATGTGCCCTTAGCCAAGCTGCAGATACGTAAAAGGTTACAGTACCAGAGTTATTACTCCCCCATCACTCTGACAATTGATTTTTGAACACAGTCTGTTGCAGTCTTTATAATGCAAGATCATAAATGTTCAAAACTAATTTATTGCTCTTTGTTCCACCTGACAAAAATATACTGTCAAATTGAGTTGTGTTGACGCAAAGGCACAGACGAGTTTTTAAGTCTTGCTCTTCTCCTACATGCATAGATTTGTTTGCAGTATCTATGCGTGGTTAGAAATGTTCACAAAGGAGCGAGGAAAGAGATCACGCTGACTTTAAACAACAGGCAGTATTTTCATAAACAGCAATAGGTATTTATTTTAAGATAAGTGGGGAAGAGTTGTTATTTTAAAGTGTCAGTGGTGATATTTTCGGTTTGCGCTCTGTTCCCTGGTATCTGCCAGATTTTCAGAAGGACACAGGTAAAAGGCCTTGCTCTACACACACATTGACGTTCACACCAGGCAAGGATCTCCCACAAACCAATGAATACACAAAACCTTGCATTCTACGTCTTGTTTGTCGATTTGTTCTTTTTTTAAGTTTAGTAATTTCGAAGCCTGAACCAATTCCATCCACGCTGAAAATTCCTGAACTTGCCTTCTCTGCATCCAGCAGTGGCCACCGCTCCTGCCTATGCCAGGGAAGTACCAACTTCCAAAGATGGACAAACCAGCAAAGGGGGGAAGGAGAGCAAAAAGGGAGAAAAGGAGCCACTTGACACCAATGTAACACAGCCGTTTGCAAAGATGAAGAGTTGTTTTTAAGGATTGAAAAGTATCTGTTCCAGGGAAGTTTATTTTAGGAATAAAATCCTGTCCCCTAGACCAAGTATTCCATCATGGATGAATTACAAGTTTTCTAAAGCCTTCTACTAGAGCAGGGAACTGAAACAAAAAAATAGAGACAGGAAGAAAAACAGAAGAGCCTTTGAGCATCAAAAATTGCCCATCCAGAAGTCTCTGTTTCTCATAGTCTCTAAAGTATTTTTTCTCTGTAGAAAGATGAACCTGTAAAATTACTGTTCTGCTCAAAAATAACCACATAATACTCCTTTAATAACACTTTTCAATCTTACAAATTTTACAGTCCAAGAACATAAACGTCATCTTTCCATTATCTAGGGGCAGAATCATTTAATTGTCCTGGCAAGTTTACTCCTTTTGAATTATTATTTTTACCATGATTATGAAGTAGGAGAGCTATCTGACTGCGTGCTAGAACTGCTGAATTCATGGCTTGTAGACATCTGTATAATACTGAAATTAATTTCCAGTATAAAACAGTTAACAGAATAACCCGAGATAAAGGCGAGTATAATATTAATTTCATTCTTTTTGTTGGCAATGTTGTAAAGTCCATCGCTCAAGTAAAGAGCGCTTTTCTGAGCCAGATACAAATTAATTTTGCCATTCTTCTTCAAATACGAATTTTAAAAGTCAACTAAAGGCTACAACAGCTTTGAAACCTTTCAGTGATAGTTTTAATTACCTGTGATACAGCTGTGAGACACTACGAGAGGGAGGGGTGGAGAGAGAAAGGAGAACAACACCTGGTATGTCAGCAATTGTTTTTCTGGTATAAAGAAGAGGGAAAAAAAAAAACAAACCAGTTTCCAAGCACTCAGCCCAACAAAAAGCTCAGCAGAGTCAATACAGTTTTGGTTTGGTTTGTTTTTTGCCAGTACCTTAATGTGGTATTTTTATGCTGGACTAGGTGTTTTCGTTCTGTCAATAACTACTTTCACTGCTAAATAAACCCACCAAATCTCCAAACGTTAGATATATGAATTCTGACAGCTCTCAAAGCTTGCTTTTCAACCCAAAGTTGATGCACACGCTACAACAAGCTGCTAAAGGCACACACGGGGCTTCTTCCCAGGATCTCATTCTCTAGCAAAAAAACTCACTGCACTTTTACCACAACTACACAAAAAGGCGTATTTTTTGGTCATTCCCACCCTTAATAGAATAGGGATCTAGAGGCTATTTAGGACTTCTGATGGCCTTTGACACTCGGGCTACCGGCACCTCAGCAATCAGTCAGTGCTGGGCTAACAAAAGACCACTCAAACGTTGAGTTGTCATCCCCACGCTACATCTGTTGGCCATGCTGTTCGGAAGCGTTGACCCCATCATTTCATCGTAAACACTGCCGAAATCAACAACAACAACAACAGAAATGAAAAAGGAAGCTGGATGTCAGAAGTCAGGGCAGCACATTTTATTTGCACATGTGTCAGTAAAGATAGAAGGAATCACTGAATTAAATTAAATCAAAGCAAACCTGCTAATTAAAACAGCTAAAATTATGTTTGTGAAGATGTGTGACTGGTTTCCTGCTTATCTGCAAATAAGCCTCCCCATAATATAAACACGTTTCCATCTCCACTTCATTTCTAATAAGTCTTTAGGCAGATTGTAATTAGTATTTTGAGTTTCTGGTGGAAGATCTATTGTGTTACTGGAGAAATATTTTTCCTGACCATCAAAATACTTATTATTTCAGCTTCCCTCTCAAGGGTTCTCACCTGTTCTTCTAGCGCCGGTCGAAGTCTCGTATCCAATTTATCTGAAGCCGACTATCTGGGTAGGTGTCTGAATATCATCATCTTCATAATATGTTGCTTGTAGTTAACCACAAATGCGGGCATTGTGTTCAACTCCACCTACAAGCCAAACCAGAAATTATTACCAGTTTTGTGTGGATTTATTCTGCAGTTTGCTCTTTATTCAGCATTGAAAGAAGGATCAAACTGATCACGTTAGGGAGTAAAAGAATGGGGTAAAACCAGAAGTTTTGCCCCAAAAGGGTACTATTTTCAAAAATCAACTTTTTGTTTCTGTTTTGCTTATTCCCAAGTTCACAATGCGTAATTTTATACAAACCCAATTACATACCTCAGTGATTTACTGGCAAAGCTGGCCAGAAGAAATTATCTGGCTTCAGCTAATGTGTGTGCCTATTTACAATCAAAACAAATCCAGAGAAAACTGCAAAATGGCCACAACGGGAGAAAGAAAAAAAAAAAAAAAGTCAAGTCAGAAATGCATCAATACAATGTGCAAACTGAAAAAAAGTTCACATTGTGATTTCACAGGATAACCCGTAAACCATGGCTCTCAGACCACGCGCTATTTATTTATTCCAGTGTTTCACTCGAAGCACGTATGGAGTTTCGTTGGCTTGGAAAGCGTGGTGTTTTCTTTTTTTGCCCTTTTCATCATTTTTTTTTTCAAGGATTAGTTTGCACAGTTAACGGATGCATGGACGGACTTCAACAGGATTACTCAGATGTTTACAGTTACCCACAGGCTGGAGCAGGTTTTTTAGATTCAGGGCTATAAGGCATCGGGCCACGGAGCTGCATGTGCATCACATTAACAACTGGCTGTGCAAATGGAGTGTGATCCGATACCGGGATCCTGAACATGGAAATTGCAACCAGGAACACTGCAGTGATGTCCCTGTATTACTTATGCTCACAAATATCTTCTTTTCTTTTCTTTTTTAACATTTCTGAAATGATACAGAATGCCTCAGGAGGAGCGTAGGCTCTCTTTGTAGTTTGTCTAAAGCAAAAATGCTAAGTCAAAAATATAAAAAAAACATTTCGGATTTTTTTAATTGCATAAAAAAATCATTTCCGATGATCATACATATTTTCCCTGGAATGGCCACCAAGCACAACACTCCATCAGAGATTTTGTTGGACACGGCCCAGAGTTCATTTACTCACCCACCTCAAAGCAACTGCCTCCTAAAAATACATCGACTTGCAAATATGCTAAACCCCAAATTTTGCTGTAATTGCATGTGCCAGCGCTAAGTCCTACATCAATAAGAAACCCCACTGATGTCAGCATGACTTGTGGCAACACAAGATTTCCCTCCCCTTAGTACAGCTATAAAACTGGATCCTTGGTGAGTGTGTTTGAATTATGTGGATTATATATGATTAAACAGATTTGGATTAAATCACGGCAATGGGCTGTCTTATCAAGAACATACTGTCAAGACCGCATTGATGTACAGTAATCAAGGTGACCTTATAGACTTATTACAATCCACAGCAAACTCTGATCAACTTCAGGGGATGAGGATTTTTCTTTTTTTTTTTTTCACTCAGCAAAGATCAGGCTGGAAGATGTAAGGAGTTAAAACACTGCTTTCCTGATGAATAGTTTTCATGCCTTAAAATTATGATTCAGGCAAGAAAGAGCAATCTTTCTTGCAGGGAAAGCCAATCTCAGCTAAACTCCTTGAGCTCTGTTTCATTCATCAGGACAGAAAATATGGCTGGCTGTGCCTTGTCCTAGCATGCAAGAAAATCCAAATACAGCAGAAAAATATCTGAATAAAGAAATCCACCAAAATCACACCCAATCCACGTTAGCCCTTCATTACATCACTGCATTAGCTCACCTCATTTTTCAAGAGCACCCTGAATATTTCTCTGAAACCCTGCTTTTCATCGCCGTGGTTAGCCTTATTTAACCCACAAACGACGCCCACCATTCCTGCTATAAACGTAGGGTTAACCAGACATGACAGAAGCAAATTTCTTCCTCTCTGGAGCAGCGAGGATACAGCTGAGAAAAGAATTTGGTGACATGATTCTACAATAAACTTCCAGCTAACCAGAGCCGGAGCCTTAACTCCAAACGCTTCAGACAACTCACAGGCTGCTGGAAGAGCTTGAGCAGCTCGGGAGCACGCGGCTTGTGGATGCTGATACACGTCCTTGTATTTAATACAGGTCACATTTGGCACCAGCGCTGCCGGAGGTCGTTCTGAGGGTAAGGAGGAAAAAGACCTAACAGGCATTAAAAAGCAAAAAAAAAAAAAAAAAAAAGACACAAGCTGCCAAAGTCTGGGGGTTCGGCAGAGTAACAGAGATAAATGATGAGCAGCACCAAGGCTCTCCAAGGGGTTCTACGCAGGACCCTGTGCCTCTCTCCTCTGGATTTAGCAGCCCAGAAGTTCCTGGGTCCATGTACAACGGTGGGAAAGAGGGAGAAAAAGGGAAAGGAAGGGTAACAGAAATTCTTCCCTGAAGTTTACTGCGAGTTTTACGTCAATTCAAAAAGAGTTTTAGCCCAGGATACCACATAAAAATTTCAAAAGGCTTGCTTGGGGGTGGAAAGCTGTTACATAACCTATTAGCGCTGCAAAGAGTTTGTGCTGCATCGTACCTCATACAGGCATGTGTAGTAACCATTATGCTCTGAACTTCTGGATTCCCATCTGCACTGAAGGACCTGTGTTGTGCAGCCACATTGTGGGAAGACCACAGGTCCAGAAACGTTCTCCCCTTTAACATCCAGCCTCTAAAAGAGTCCCCCACCCAATCCTCTCCTCCACCAACGACATTTTTAGTAAGATTGCTGTGCAGCTAATTACATTACCATGGCATCCAAGTACCACACAGTCATGAGACCTACTTCTTTTAACACCCCTTGGGTTTGTAGAGAGGAGTTAACAGGGAAACATCCTTATCTTTGGAGAGCTGAGGCACAAGGTCAAGTCATTTGTCCAGCATCACTGCAGAAGTTGTGCTGGGCAGGAAATTGCTCAGTGTGGAGTAGCTGCCAGAACGGGCTAGAAGCCAAAGCAGCTGCATGACCACCTACTTAACCAGCCACCATGGTCCCAGGAGACAGTGCTGGGACCCCAAGAGGAATCTTGAGCAAACAGAGCGAAAGTCCTGCTTGCCACCTGCACTCTGCAGCCTCCAGCTACGCCATCAGCCCTCGCAGTAGCATCAGACTGAACGGATGGCCCCAGAGCCTCACCAGCTTCCCAGAAACCTCCCTTGTGGAGTCCTGGCACCTTCCTCTAAAGGCAAATGAGATGTTTGGACAGCCTGCTCCCAGGCAGAGCTTGCCCTGCAAACAGGAGAGGTGCAAAAGCCCATGCCAAGCATCACAGACAGTGTGTCTGTTTGCTCTGCAACAAGCAAAGTTCTGTGGCAAGCATCAGAGAACCTGGATTTTTAATAGGTCAGCATCACCAGACCTCTTTTCCAGTCTTGGGGTTGGAGTTGCACCGTGTGTTATTCAGCTGGTATTCCCTATCAGCTTCTTATAGATGATGGTCTGAAACGAGCTGCCACTTACATGGATTTTCCATGTGTCCTAACTCATGTGATCTTGCCCGAAACTTGACTTGTCCGACACAGCTACTCGGATCCCTTCCAGCTCTTCAAGAGCAGAGTGACGACTTGAGGAGCTATTTTCTCCATGCTATTCCTCCACGTAGAACAGAATTACACTTTATTTCTAATTCCTCTCACTGAGTTCTCTCATCTATTTCCATTTGCTTCCTCTAATAGACTCTTCCGTCATGTCTGTGCTACTGGAAGTTTGGTCATGACTTCCTGCAGCCTGTTGTTCTTTTTTTTATTACTGCTATTAAGTCAGCTTAAACCTTGAAAGAGTTGTGTGCTGTCTTTGGTGTTGCCACCTCTCACTTCTCTGACGCTAAAACATTTCTTCTTATTTACTCGCACAGTATTTTCACCAGATAATTATTAAAAAACTTGGAGGGCTTAAGCCCTGCTTATGGAAAGCACACCCTGCCCAGTCCCACCTCCTACCACACCACCAGCTCAACAAGCTTTATGATGGAAACCGGCTCAACCACAGCAGTTTGACGGGCTTGTAATTTATGCAATTAACATAAACTCAAAGTACCGCTTCTTGAACCTGTCAGCCAGCTAAACTAAGACAACCAGCTGAATACTAAGCTATAAGCTGCCACTGAACTATCTTATCATCTAAAGCTGAGGTCTGTTAAAACGGGAGCAAACTTCAAATAGCCAGGAGTAAAGAACTTTGGCCAAAGGCATAACCCACCCATTTCTTTGATAAAACTCGTTCAAATCCCTACCAAAAAACCACGGGCGTCACATTGTCAGCCTGCTCTAGGTTAGTCAACGTGCAATCCTTGTGGTAGCAGACAGATTAATAAATACAGATAACAGGAACGGTGGCATATAATCATAAAAGAGAGGGCTGAAACCACAAAGGACTACAGTTTCCCTATGCCACAGCGGCATTTTTAAGTGTCCAGTCCCTTTTCAACAGTATTTTTAGAGGAATAGCAGTTGGCCAGACACAGCCATGGGTAGTCAGTGGAGGAGAGAGAGAAAGAAAACCCCACTCCTGGCACTCAGCATCTACAGTTTAAGCCGCAGAAGAAACAGCTTCCTCGCTATTCATTAGAGACAAGATTTGCCAAACACACTCCCTGATGCTGTTATGCAAGGTGGTGCTACGTGTATCCTCTCCTTCCACAGAGATGTAGGCTAAAAGCGTTCAGATTTAAGCCTCCCATCCCCCTAAATCTTCCCCACAAAGGACACTGTCACCACCACAGCTCTGCAACAAGGATCGTTTCTGTATCTGACAACCTTTAAAGCCCCAAAGAAAGGGAAAGGGAAGCAGTAAAGCTCTCTGAAGAGCTCTTTGGTGGAACAAGCAGAATTATGAGCAGCAGGAGAAATATGAGTAATTAAGACAACAGTATATCTATATCTTACAGCTGACAGAGTGAAGCTGCAAGTTAGCTCTGGGCAAGATGTTAGCAGAGGAAAGAACTGAGCAGACTGTTTCTAATGTTCTTGTTGAAAAGCCAGCCCGGGAAAAAGGCTAAAGGGACAATTTCATTAAAAAGAAGGAAGTCGGTTGGCTTACAAGAGCGGTTAGATGCAGACTTGAAACATTAAAGGAGCAGGTCAACAGCTATCTGTAACAAGACAAGCAATCGTTTGGGGAGTCAGCCAATGTGGTACTCACTGTTCTTAAAAGAAAGCACTCTTAAATTATCCATCGGTGGGTTCTGCAGTAAATTAAAGCTGCAGAATCGCACCGTAACACAAAACAAGGCACGAGGCCGCAACAAGGCTGCAGGAGAGCAAGCCACGGCTTTTCCCAACAAGCAGCCCCAAACCATGTCTGGTTTTAGGCAGCCAACTTTCAACCGGAGACGGAGTGGTGGTCAGGATGGTCCTGCCCGTGATCCCACCAGCGCATCCCAACACCAGCTCAGGTGCAAGGACCAGGCTGGCAGGGCTGTGCCACCCAGGTGCCGTCAGGGCTGTAACCACTGCTTGGAGGGGCCGGATCTGCAGCTCCTCAGACAAGGGCATCAACTCGATTTCCCTCCTTCCTCCGGCCCCAGCACTCAGCATGCTCCAGCGATTCCCCAGCTGGCAGGACGGCCCTTTGTGGCTACAGCAGCATGGTTTATAGCAGCCCTGAGGCTGTGTTTTCCATCTAGTATATATAAGTGAATTAGTGGAAAATTTGAGCTTACACAAATCACAGAGCCGGCGCACAGTTTGTCACGGCCAGGCAGCCTTTTCTCAGGGCTGGAGCAGCAGTAATGAGGTGCAGTGAAGAAATTGCAGGCTGCATCCGTGGTTCCTGCGTTACAGCAGGGTTTAGAGCTGGGAAGGGAAGTGCCATTGGACGAGAGGAAAGAAAAAGACCAACAGCAGCTCTCATATCTACACAGCTCGAGTGTATGGCCGGCACGGTCACCTGGGGCTTGCAGCCGCAAAAGATCGATGCACGGACAGTGGGAAAGAGCAGGCTTCCTCCCTCACCTCCCAGGCTCCATCTGTGTGAAGGAGGAGACGGGAATTACGCCGAGGGCAATATTTGCGCTGGAGAAATGGCGGAGGGGTTGCTCCAAATTTACATTATCGTAAACAAGAGCAGCATTTGTCCAAACGATAAGAGCTGTACCAAAGGCAGAGCCAGAGGCCACCGAATGAGGGTCACCAGCTGCAACCACTGTTGCCACCCAAGAAGGGGAGCTCCATGTCTGCAGCAGGATGGGGGACAGATGAGGTTGGGAGGTGCCAAAATCTCTCCCTACAGCTCTCAAGAGATTGCCCCGATACATCTCTCACAACATTTGGTACGTCCAAATTTCTGGCCATGCTCTGGCCAAGTGCCCCAGCATCTACTCGTTCCTGTTACACCTTTCTCTAGTTACACCTACAAGTCCCAGCCCTTCTCGAGCATTCGTGTGGTCCTATCAACAGTGACAACACTAATTTACATTAAAGTACACCAGAACTACATGTTTTACAGGAAAGCACAGCATAGGTATTCCCTTTATCCTTTCCTACTTTCTTAGCCAACGCCGTGGTGCACAATGGATCATGCCACTCCCGACCACTCCATCACTTGTTTGGTGTAGAGGGTCTGGAGCAAAGGGTTTTCTTGCTATAGGCTGTTCTCTGCCATTTTCTCTGCTATAAAAAAGCACGTGTGCGTGCACGAGGAGCCTGCATCTCCCTCTCCTACACAAGCCTGTACTCTGCATATTTCAAATCACAAACCGTAATGGCTCCTTAAAATACACACTTATATTCAGCCCATAAATCAAAATAGATAGTCAAATCCTGCTTATAGATCTAAATCCTTCTTACACTCTTCTGTGGCTCCATTATGTACCTAAGGTGTCACACTGCTTATATATTTCTGCCTCCGGCTTCAGCCACATCCAAGCACTGATTGAGAGCACCAGAGTGTGGAGCCCTTAAAAACTCAAAAATTTCTCACTTTCCTGAGCACTAAAACGCATCTAAAATTAGGAAGAATGGCCTCCTGTCATTTTGTTGACTTGCCAATGAGTTTATTTACTCACTCATCCCACAGAGCGATTGTTTCATGGAAATGCAAAAATGTTTAACACTCCGCTGCAGCGCCGGGCAGAGGTACCTGAGTCTCGTCCCCGTGCCAAGCAAAGACAATTGCGGGGATGAAACCACTCATCAGCTGCTTTTGCTACAGAAGTGAGCATCTTTACCATTCTTTGGGATATATACCGCTAGAAAGAGAGCTCAGAATTTCATATTATTATCATATTATAGGCAGTTTCCCTTTGGTAAAGGGTCAAAGATCAGGAAGACAAGAAAAATAAGGAAATAAAGCCCACCAACAGTCAGATCTTTCGCTGGCATAATTGGACACCGAAGTCCACGGAATTGTGTCCATTAGCAGAAGTGGGTGATCTGACCCATATGCTTACTACTTTCAAGTATAAAGATTAAAACAACATGCCTAAAAGCAGAAATGGGTTATATTACATTTCAGAGAGGCTTGCATTGCCTAAAATTCTGGAGAAATGTTCAGCCAGAACGTGGGATTCTCCTAGGGGAACTCCACAGCTACTGCCTCCTGCCACAGGTGCTCAGGACTAAATATTGAAATGTCACCTCTGCTATGCTTGTTTTCTT